>KZ451951.1:3088995-3126962 GCA_002786265.1 Apostasia shenzhenica
AACGCGACGGCTTCCCAGCTCGTCGCCCATCCCTTCACCGCTCCCTCCCAAGCACACTAAACTCACGTGATTTTTTACAAAAAAAGAATGCAACACGAGGACTTCCTAGGAGGTAACCCATCCTAGTACTACTCTCGCCTAAGCACGCTTAACTGCGGAGTTCTTATGGGATTCGATGCTTTAGTGCTGGTATGGTCACACTCATAATATTAATTTGCCGACGTCTATTTAAATCACCCGGGATGCTTACGCACGATTTTCGCTTTCAATTCTCTTGAAGGAATTCATGCCCCCGAAATAAAATTTATTTTTTTCTAAATAATTTTCTGAAAAACCGGCGGAACGCGACGGCTTCCCAGCGCGTCGCCCATCCCTTCGACGCTCCTGCCCAAGCACTCTTAATTCACATAATTTTTTCCAAAAAAAAAGAATGCAACACGAGGACTTCCCAGGATTCACCCATCCTATTACTACTCTCGGCCAAACACGCTTAACTGCGGAGTTCTGATGGGATCCGGTGCTTTAATGCAGTTATGGTCGCACTCGTAATATTAATTTGCCGACGTCTATTTAGATCACCCGGAACGCTGACGCCCTATTTTGGCTTTCTATTCTCTTGACGGAATTCAAGCCCCGAAATAATTTTTTTTTTCTTTCTAAATGATTTTCTGGAAAATAGGCGCAACGCAACAGCTTTCTAGCGCGTCGCCCATCCCTTCGTCGCTCCCGCCTAAGCACGCTTAACTCACGTGATTTTTTCCAAAAAAAAAATGCAACACGAGGACTTCCCACGAGGTCTCCCATCCTAGTACTACTCTCGCCCAAGCACGCTTAACTGCGGAGTTCTAATGAGATCCGGTGCTTTAGAGCTGGAATAGTCGCACTCATATTGTTAGTTTGCCGATGTGTATTTATATCACCCGGGACGCTGACGCCCGATTTTGGCTTTCTATTCTCTTGACGGAATTCAAGCCCCGAAATAAAATTTATTTCTTTCTAAATGATTTACTAGAAAACCGGCGCAACGCGACGGCTTTCTAGTGCGTCGCCCATCCCTTCGCCGCTCCTACCGAAACACGCTTAACTCACGTGATTTTTTTTCCAAAAAAAGAATGCAACACGAGAACTTTCCAGGAGGTCACCCATCCTAGTACTACTTTCACCCAAGCACGCTTAACTACGAATTTCTGATGGGATCCGGTGCTTTAGTGCTGGAATAATCACACTCGTATTATTAGTTTACCGATGTGTATTTATATCACCCGGGACGCTGACGCCCGATTTTGGATTTCTATTCTCTTGACGGAATTGAAGCCCCGAAATAAAATTTATTTCTTTCTAAATGATTTTCTAGAAAACCGACGCGCAACGCGACTGCTTTCCAGCGCGTCGCCCATCCCTTCGCCGCTCCCGCCCAAGCACGCTTAACTCACGTGATGTTTTTCAAAAAATGAATAAGTGTATCACAAGGCTATGTGAAGGGTAAATTACACATGCAAAATGAAAATAAATCAAACAAATAAAAAACCAATAATAAGGGCCACAAATGCAAAAACTATTTGAGAGATTTATATTTTTGTTCAACTTACACATTTCACTCAAATTCCTCAAAAATTATACATTTCATATGCAATTTTAAAATTACAATCCTTTTAAAACCAGTTAAAAAATGATGTTTAATTATATTAAATATAAAACACAAAACTTAACTCAGTGAAATGCAAATTTTAAAATATTTATTGTAACAGTCTAAAAGATTGTAAATTTAAACGTGAAATGTAAACTTTAAAATATTTATTGTAACAATTTAACAGATATATAAATTTAAACAAATTTAACTGAAATATAAAATATTATAAAAATTTACATGATATATATAATTTTTAAAATATTTAAATATAAACTCCAAGAAATGTAGGGATCATTCCATTCAATATTATCTTAATATTATATCTAAATATTATTTTTTAATAATAATTTCATAATTTATAAAAAAAATATATATTAAACTAAATATTATTTTTTGAATAATAATTTTGGTTTACCTGAATCCTTTGAACTAATACCCGGAACAAATCAAACGATTCAAAAAAAAAAAAAAAAAAAAGAACCAAAACTGAATCGAACCGTGCTGATTGATTGGTTTAGGTCGGTTTGATTCGGTTCTCAATTCTTATGGCAAGAAGCATGAAGAAGCGCAGGTAAAATGATCACGAGAGACAATGGAAAAACATTACAAAGCAGGATCTGATAATTGGAAGTTGAAACCAGAAAAGGAGGGAAGGAACAGCAGCAGTTGAATATGAATCTGCTAAAAGAAATCAAATTCAAGATAATTATCAGAGCACTTCTGCTGAGCAGCAGAAGCAGCGAGAGTAGTAGCCTTGCTGTTACCTGTGGTTAAAGGTGGCGCCTTGGGGATCTCCGGCGGGCTCGCGCACCTTATCAAGGCCCAGTTCACGCCCTCGAAGAACGGATGCTGCTTGATCTCCGTCGCCCCGCGCTTGCAGGCGAGGCGGAGCTGCGGCTCCTTTACGAGCAGTCCGCGGATCAGGTCCCGAGCAGCGAAAGACACCGGCGGCGAATCGGGGAAGCGGAGCGGCTGGCCGACGACGTTGAAGAGGGTGGCGCGGTTGCCAGAGCCCTTGAAGGGGGTCTTGCCGAACAGAAGCTCGTATAGAAAGATGCCGAAGGTCCACCAATCGACCGCGCTCCCATGGCCCTCGCCCTTGATGATCTCGGGCGCCAAGTATTCATGAGTCCCGACGAAGGACATCGAGCGGGCATCGCTCGGCTCTGCGACGAGCTCCGGCAGGGGGATCACCTGGTTTGCAACCTCGGGCTTGGGCTTCCGGTTTTGCATCGATTTTGAGAAGAGGCGGGGGGAGAAGCAGGTGGTGGTGGCGGCGATGCAGGCAGGCTGGATGCAGTGAGCAGCGGCAATGGAGTCGGTGCCAGAGGATTTTATGAGGGTGGGGCTGACGGTGCACCGAAGGGAGAGGTCGAAGTCGGAGAGCATGATATGGCCGTCTTCTCGGACGAGGACGTTCTCGGGCTTGAGGTCTCGGTAGACGATGCCGAGCATGTGGAGGTATTCAAGAGCAAGAAGGACTTCAGCAACATAGAATCTGTGATGGTGGAAAGGAGAATAAGAAGTGAGATGAAGCAGGCAGCTTAATATCATCAACCACAGCAAATTTTTCAGGTAATCATGCAATAACTTCAATAAATTTCAACAGTCACAAGCAGCTTTCAATGCAGTATTTTACAAGACGGGAAATCAGAATCAACACTTTTATTCTAATCAGTGCATTGTTGTCTAAAATCTGGAACAGTTAATTGGACGAACAGCAAAGAAAAAAATGAAGAAAATATAATAAGTCTACATAGAAAACTCAATTGGAAAAAACCACGACATTGCACTATAAAGAGAGGTGTAAAGTTTAGAGCTTAAAGAGTAGAAAGCTTGGACTGGGTCGCGTAACATAGGCGTCTATTAAACAGTCATTGGTGCCTTAAGTATTGAGATTTCATAATTGTTGAAAATTGCACTATTAATAACTTGACCTGATGACTGGTCACAATTGTTCTTGGTCAAAGATCTCTTGGTTGGTTGAAAGGAGGACAAAATATTTTTTTTCAAATAAATTTTGATTAAATTTTAACTCAAATGTGTGTATGTAAAATTTTATAATATTTTGAGTGTGCATAGCGTAATTAACTAAGAATGGATGGGTAAGACATAAATAAAACTAAATTGTGTGGCATATAAGTAATTATTCCAAAATTTTATTATTATTATTATTATTTTTTAATGGAATAATATTTTCATTTTATGGTCAAACAGCCCCCTCAAGAAAGGAACAGTGATGAACTTTCAATGAGTATTGCATAAAAGCTGCAGCCTGACAAATGCTATAATAAACAATAAAAGAATTTAAAAAAAAGAAGGAAAATAAAAATTAGGAACAGTAGGAAATTAAAGTTCTGCACATTAAATGAAATTTAGTGAGCAGTTCAGTTCTGATGCTTGGTTTTAAATAGTGAAACATGCTTGATGCCTGCTTGCCTTATTCATGATTTTTCTAAGATTAATTCTGTGGAATAATGAAAAATATTCATGATTCAGCCATAGAAACAGTGGTTGCTCAAAGTTTAAGCGAGAAAATAATTTGAAATTTATCGTTCTTTCCCTCAATACTACACTAAAATCAATTCACGTCGCGGATGTCTTCTTCCTTTGCCGCCACCTAAACATTAAGGTTTTAGAATTTTCACTCAAAATATATTTAAATATCCTTAAAATAATATGATGAACGGCTCAGATTTTTTGTAATCTAACTATAATTAGGTTATTGAAGTCAAAATGGGTGTGGTCAAAGGTTCTTTCTATGTCTTGTGTGCGCCTTCTGATCTTATTTCATGTGGCTAATCTTGTCGGAATCCAACACGAGGTATGATATTTCAATTCATTTTATGGTTTTAACATTCACAAAAGCTGTTTGTGCAAGAACTTTGCAAGGAAGATACAATCAGACAAAGAAGATCTTGAAAAGCTCACACTCAAAGTTAAATTAATCAGAGAACTTTATACCACCTGTCACCTGATGATCTTGAGGCTTTACATAAGAGTGAAGCTAACAAGTTAGGCAAATAACAGGCAAATGAAGAGAAAAAAGTAGTACCATAAGCATAAAGAAACGAAGTTTCCTTAAAAAGAACATAAAAAGAGCGAATAGTAGCATGCATTTAGAAAAAGCATTAAAAAACTAGAGCACAAAAACCAGTTAATGAAAAAGAACATTAGTTAGCAAACACTCGGTACAAAGCACTAAAATGATAGCTAAGGTTAACAGAAACAATGCAAAACAAGCAGATTTTTAAGAGTAAAATAAAAAAGGATGTTAGATGGAGAAAGAAAAGAGAAGGATAACTAAATAATCACAAATTTCGGTTATAACTTATAAGCTGTAAATATAGGCATCTAAATGCGCAAAGGAAAGGCTTATTCAGCATAAATACAGTTCACATAGCAGAATAACACACAATTGCAAATGAAAACAGGTTGATTAGAAAACTAGACAAGAAAAAGGAAAAAGCAAAAAAAAACATTGGATTTTGTTATACTTTTGAAAACAGCAAACCAAGCCTGATGCAGCAGAATAAAAATCCCTCAAATTCAATGAAAATGAAGAACCAAATTGCCACTGCTAGGCATCAAAAATGTAAAAGCTGAATAACAAAAACAAAATGTAAAAGCTGAATCAAGAACTGCCTCTGGGGATCACTTCTGTTCCGCCTAACTGAGTGGACAACAATAGCAAAAGAATGATAAACATCTTAGGCATGGGTGCACCAAATCTTATATTACAAAGATGGCACATTGTTAACGGTCCCCCATCCCTTTTGGTCACAAGGGTAATTGGTCATTCTGCTTCAACAGTTTAAGACATATATATATATATATATATATATATATATATATATAGTTCATTTATTCTGGTTAACTTTAATAAGGTTAAAGTTAACATTTTAATTAGAGATATTTTTGTTTAAAGATTTGTAAAACATCTAAAATAAAGACAGTTATTTTATGATTTGAGTAGGATATAAAGCAAAGTATTTTATTTTGAAATATGTAAAGATATGAAATAAAGTTGATGCTAACATTAAAATTTATAAAGAATTTGAAATTTTATAAGCTTTGATGTTAAAAATTGTGTATGATGTGTTAACCAAGACTAAAGTTAACCTGGACAAACAAACAAGACAAGATGATAGAACATCCAAGTATTAAGTTCTACTTGATGAAGGTCATGCATTAATGAGGTTGCAACTTTAACCAAATTGACTACATATAATGAGCATTTCTATGCTTTTCTCTAATCTCCTTCTAATTGGTTTCTATATTTCCTAATATTTTTATTTTTTTATCTCCTTTTATCAATTCTTAGATAAGAATTTGGTAACTGATAGGACGCAATGGAAACAAAGGATTCATGTAGCTAACCCCACCTAGTGGGATTAAGGCTTGGTTGTTGTTGTTGTTGTTGTTGTTGTTGTATCTCCTTTTATCAATTCTTAGAGAATAACCAGATTCACATATGGGCCTCCAGTCAAAGAATGGTCTGACCCCATCGCAGTGGGGAGGGGTTTGTTCTGATGAGGCGCTGTTTTCTATACCAAATACAATGCAAAAAAACAATCTTGATCTATCCAGTTTTGAATCCATGAATGAATAATTGATTAACCTTATATTTGTGTAATTTCTAGGGTCTTACCATGATTTTAACGTGCACTTTGACGTTTATTGATTCTTCTGCCTGTTGATCAATTATAAACCTCATGCCTTTGGCATAAGGGATCATGGTTACAAGAAGACGTGTCATCTTCAAAGGAGGATTATTTCAGGAAGGCTTTGGAAGTTGGAGTCCTGTGCTTCTACATTAGAAGAAGCCACAAGGGGTTTGATTTCTATTAACAAAGGGAACTAGATCCATAGAATGCCTAAACTTTAGAACTCCTGTGAAAATTGTGTATCTTATGGTTCAGATGTTTAAACAAAGCCAAACAAAATATGTAACAATGAATCCAACATGAAAGAGAAATTGAAAAAATTGGAAATACTTTTTATAAAAGGGCTTTGCTGCATAGCCTCAATATCTAATCAATACATAGCCCAAAAGTTATACAGCATTTTTTCTAAGAGTAAAGAACTAGATGAGGTTCATACCTAACAGCATGTTCCTGAAAGTACTTCCCTGGCTGCTTTTGACGAAGAGTGTGCAGATCACCTCCAGGGCAGAACTCCATTACTAAACATGAGAATTTCTCTGTCTCAAAATGGGTGTACAGTGTAGGAAGAAACGGGTGATCCAGGCATTGCAATATCTCCTTTTCCATTTGAGCTCGAAGCAGCTTCTTACGACTCGCTAAAGATGCCTTGTCCATAACTTTCATCGCGAAATAACACTTGGTACCACTTAACTCTGACAAATATACACTACCAATATCACCACATCCAAGCCTCTTAAGGAGCCTGAAGTGGCTTAATCCCAGTTGCCCATCCTTAACTCGAATTGCACGAATTGCTTCCCATCTCGAATCGTTTGATTTGTGAGGCTTGTTGATACTATTGTTTATGCTGCTACAAGTGCTGTCATCACTGACATCACTGCTTGTGCTGCCTCTACACATACTGCTCTTTCCACTCTCAACAAAATCAACCCTCTCACCATTCTTACAACTTTCACTAGTCTTTGTAAGACTGCTGGCACCATCGCTAACTTTTGTAGAAGCTGAACTATTTTTCAACTCACTATCATCCAGTAATGCAGCCTGATTTGACTGAAGCATCTCGCCTGAATCACACCTTTTCCCTAGTTCTTCGTTATTTATGTCATTGCAGATAGGTAAACCATCAGGACTTGAAACTTCTAAATGTGAAGATGAGCTATGGTCAACAACTTTAGGCAATCTTCTCTGAATTATTGGCTCTGATATGTTTGGACTAGAAATTTCTAAACGAAAAGGCCAGGGATCCTTGCTCTGCTCAGGTAACGCTTTCAAAGTACCAGTCGAAGCCATCAGCTCTAATATTGTATCTTATTAGACAAAATACAAGTGAAGCTTACTGCTTTTGCAATGAACTCAACACGCCTCTCCATTGTTCAGATAAAGAACACTACTAACCGAGATATACATCTTCAGAAATGGATAGATAGGAGTATCTGGAAACACACAAACCATAAAAATAAGAACGAAAATATGCTACATTTTCTTTATAGTCAAAGGACAGCAAATTCATAAAACAATTGGAAAGAAAGAATCGATTATAACCAAGGATAATATCAAATTGTAACATAATCTATGATGAAGGAGAAAGAATATGTAGCCTAAATTTAAGCATACCAACAAAAGTAATTAAAACCATGAACCTATTCAAAGTTGAAAGACAAATGGTACCCCCATTCCCAGTATCAACAAAACAAATTGCATGAGTAACCACACAGTTACGAAGGCATCACAAAAGCAAGGCTTTCTCCACAGTTTGGTTGTGATCAATTGAATAGCACGAAAGTACAAAATATTAATATAGATAAACATGCCAACAAAAATTATATCAAAAATGAATGCAGCTCAAGCCTCAAAGCAAGCCAGAAGAAATGGCATGAGCAGAAGAGGCATACAACATGACCCTTCAAAAAACAGTCTGATCTAGACTTCGGTATATCACAAAATGCTGCATCTAAAGAAGATTTGAGGAACTGTCAAGACGTAGATCTTGATGTGCAATGAATGCCCACCAAGAAAGAAAAACCAGCAAACACCCAAACCAGGAAAATGCAACAAAATTTACGTGAATTGGAAGGATCCTCCAACATCCACAGGCCACGCCGAGTGAATGACAAAGTGAAATAAGGTTCACCGAAGGAGACTGTAGGAAGAACTAAAAAAGAAGAGCTCTCTCAAAGGAATCTTTCTACCAAGGAATTAGCCAAAAAAGTATGAGCAAAGATGATTCAATCAGAGGCATAGCCCTTTATTTGGAGCTGAGTGTGGTGCTGACGATGCTACATGTCATCTTGATCAGTTAAGGAACCTTCCTAGATGGCCGGAAATTTCTGTTCAATTCAAACTCACCACAGAGCAACTAGTTGAGAGCAACAGGATGCTAATGTGGCAGTTATTCTGCCGACTAAGCATTGTGGTACCTGCGAGATTTCAAGAGATGCAGAGGCTAGATAGGAAACATCATAACCACAAGGGGATTGGACCGACATCCAAAGGTTTGGTGGTTTTTTGGTGAAATCCCGGGGACGAGGTTTACACTAGAAACTCGAGGCATGAGAACCTTTTCATCCCCTTAGACCGAAAGCTTTGTGGGAACCTGAGGATAACTTTCACAGGTTGATCAACTCCAGTTCCATTCATCAGAGTTCAAAGTGTTTGAAATTATGCCTTGTCTTAGCCTATTGGGATCCCGGGTCCAATGACCCGGACTCAGTTCAACAAAATTCCACATGGATGGTTCAGAGTGATGGATCAACAAAATTCCACATGGATGGTTCAGGATGCTACTGTGCAAGGAACCAAAATCACGGTTCGCGATGCATGACAATCAGATCAAGACGCCAAGTTTAGAGAGAGAAGATTACTGAAAACAAAACCCAATTTCGCACAGCGCTTAGGAAACATATGAACAACAGAGGGACGATGCACCATCGAAAATAATCCTTCCAAACCCTAAACAAATCCAGCTTCCAAGATGTAAAAAGTAAAAATCTTCAAAAAAACACACACACACACACATAAAAAGAAACGGAATGGAAGAAGCTCAGCTGCAGGCGAGAAGAGATTTGACAGTAGAACAGAATCGGAACAAAAGGCGTACCTCTGGAGGCTCGGCAGATTCACCCTGAGGACCGAAGAATCACTTCGTCCTCCAGAAGAACTATCAATCTCAAGATCGAGATCGGGATCGAGATTGAGAGAGAGAGAGAGGGCAAAGGGATTATAATTGTTTGTGCGAATCTCCGTTGGAAAGCCATGTGAGAATCGAGGGTTTCTATCAAAAAAAAAAAAAAAAAAAAAAGAGAGAATCGAGGGTAAAGATGCAAATATCGGGAAAAGAAGGGTGCGAAACATAAAATGGCATTCATAATTTCCGCCCTTAGCCATTTACTGACAGTGACACCAATTTGAAAAAGAAAACTTAAATATCATGACAAATGCAAATGCTTAGTAATAGTTACGTGTAGATAAGATTTAGAAAAAAAACAAAAAAATAAAATAAACATCAGAAAATAAGCATAAAAAATGGTTATAAGTTTTTTTAAATTTTATTTTTTTTTTAAAATAATTACCTACATACCACACCATTTTACTTTATTTATATATTACCCATATATTCTTAGTTAATTACGCTATGAACACTCAAAACATTATAAAATCTTGCATACACACACTTTCACTTGTTTTCATTATAATGAGCAATTATAATCTTCCAATGACCTAACTATAGTAGGTTACAAAAAATCTGAACCGTTCATCATATTATTTTAAGGATATTTAAATATATTTTGAGTAAAAATCTTAAAACTTTGATGTTTAGGTAGTGGCAAAAGAAGAAGACATCCGCAATGTGAATTAATTTTAGGACAGATCAGCGCTTTAGTGTGATATTGAGGAAAAAAATGTACTAGTAAAGATAAAAATATAATTTTAATGATTTATTAATGAAATATTTTTTTTTCAAATAAATTTTGACTGAGTTATAATTTAAGTGTGTGTATGTAAGATTTTATAATGTTTTGAGTGTGCATAATATAATTAACTAAGAATGAATAAATAACGCATAAATAAAATAAAATGGTGCGGCAAGTGGTTAATTATCCCTTTTTAAAATATTATCAGAACTCTATCAAAATTTGTTGATGACTTCGCGAAAATTTTGATCTCAAATAAGAAAAATCATCGAACAGAGCTAATGTTTAGCAGTAGTTAATGAGAAATGAGAGCAATGAAAACATGTATGCTTAAATTTAAGTGAAATGCTTTAACAAGAATGGTGGAAAAATTTATTTGTGATATGGGAAGAATACCTTAGCTTAAATTTTTTTTTTATATATATTTTAGAGTTTGTGTTGAATATAATAATTATATAAAAATAATAATTTATATTATAGTTTGTATAGAGTGCAATAAATTTTGAAAATTTTAAGGTGACTATGGAAAAACTTTTGGGATTTTTTAAAAATGTTTTGTTGTTGAAGTAATACAAAAGGAGCTTAAAAATAACAAGTTAGAAGACTCGGGAGTTACAATGTACGAGAAGAGGAGAAAGAGGAGAACTCTATAATAGTAGAATTATGTTTGGAAAACTCGTAAGTTGGTGAAAAAGATTAGAATCTAACAAAAGATGCTTACACTATCTATGTTTTCCTATTACTAGATATTTTTATATTATTACTACGGCCATCTAGACCTGGGCACGGGCCCGGGGACCCGCCCGACCCGATCCGACCCGACCCGAAAAATTTAGGGCTTTGATTGTGATAAAATTTTCATATTATTCTTTTAACCCGGCCCGGCCCGGCCCGGCCCGATCATTTTCATAACAAGCTTTAGTGCCGGGCTCGGCCCTGCCCGGCACTAAAGCTAACTTATAATTTTTAGAATTATTATTTTATGTTGTAGAGTTGTAATAAGATTATAAGAGTTAAATTTTTGTATGATCTTTTATATAGTGCTTAACTGTTTATATTATTTCAAAATTCAAATTATATAGTAATATTGATATTTAGAATTTTTGGAGTAAAAGCTTGTTATAAATAAAAGCTTAATAAATTTTTTTACTTTGAGAAGAGTTTACCATTCGGGTCGACCCGGCCCGACCCGGCCCAAGGCCATGTTGGGCTTGGTCATGTAAATTGACCCGAATGTATATGTATGGGTGTGATTTAACATGCTCAATGGGTGACTCGGCCCGAGTTGGCCCGACCCGAGCGCGGCCCGAGAACGAAAGATGCCCAGGTCTAGCGGGCCATCTATCTACGCAGAATGCTAGCTACTAATTTTTTGTCATTGTTCTTTACAATTCTCAAGAAAAGATAACTACTAAATAGTTGTAGGACGCTGCACGTCAAAAGTGGTATCACCGATATGAAAAGTTAGCGACGCTTGTCAATGATCTTGGACAAGTGAAAGAACTCACCAAGCAAGTTGTGAATCGATCCAGCGGGTTCAAGTTCGAGGAATTAGTCCAACATGTTCAAGATCGAGGAATCGGTTGGCCTAAAAAATTATATCTTGTGAGGATAAAGTTAAGCATCAGCTTACCATCTGTTGAGCATGAATCAATCCCATCTATTGATTTGGAAGATATGTGGATAGTTTAAGTAGAATTTTATATCCAAGTTAACTCATAAATCAGTCAATTTCTAGATTTATAATGTTCTAAGCCTGCAGGCATGTATTATAATGTTGGAAATTTAATATACTATACTAAATTCTAAATTTATGTATTGATAATCCTCTAATATTGGCTAATGTATTAAATGTAGGGAATCGAACTCGGTTGAATTTTGAAAAAAAATTACAATTGCATCGAAATAATCATTATTTTTTAATAGTCTCTCGAAAGAGATTACAATAGGTCGCAATCTAACATTCTCAAATCTTAGAATAGTTAATTATATTAGGCTCTCACAATATTTAGATGTACAAGAGATATTAATAAAGAAATCGATGAATCTTGAGCAGAGGGTACGATTGGATGGCTGGTCTCCTTCTTATCAGTAGTCTAATCATCGCCTATATTCTCTGTCTAGTGAGTCTATACTTTTATTAGAATGTTCGTTGCTTATTAGATGGCTAATTTGCCTTCTAATTAGTGGTTCAATTGCCTCTTGCAATCTCTATCTCATAGGTCTATTCCTTCATCGACTACTCATTGTCTTTTACAGCCTAATCTACTTGTCTTAGTACAACACTACTTCCTCACCAATTAATACGGAGACCAACTGAGACTTTGCATAGCATCAATTTCTCATATATTGGTGAACATATCGATTGAGTTTTAGAATCAACTAGTTTCAACAATGACATTTCTTTCTATAACACATTGTCATCCTATTGCTTTTAAATCTCCTTTAAAAAACTCTTTAATTATAACATTTCTTTCTAGCCTCAGGCAAACATATATTCGACATCTATGGTTAAAAGTACAATATGATTCAGAAGTCTGATAATCTTATTGATTGTAGTCTCACATAAAGTAAAATCTTACCCTAAGGTACTCTTCTTCTTATCTAAGTTACTGCTTAAATCTATAACTACATATTCTTCTAAGGTAACTTCATTTTGACTATAACCTATATTTCTATATCTACAGTGCTCCTGAGATACCCGAAGAATCACTTGACAACTTTTCAATATCTTGGCCCAGATCAACCATAAATCTGTTTATAACTCTTATTGTATAAGTAGTGTTTGATCTCTTGCATTCTATTACATAAGGTTACTAACCACTAACTCACAAGGTATCTTAGCCATTTTCCTACTCCTATACTATTCATTTGTCAATTTTAAATGTTATTCTAATAAAGTACTTTTACATCATTGACTCCAAACTTGTATTGTACCTTCAAAATATACTTCTTTCTTTGATTTGTGTCTCCCAAAATTTTCATTTATAGCTCTTAGGCAATTATTGCTTTAACCTATAGATATCCCTCGTACTAAAATCAATAAATAACAATAATACAAAATAATCACTAATATTATTAAAAATAATAGTAGCGATCTATTTTATACCTAGCGGGTTTTTTTCCTGCACATAAAAGTATCAAACTTTTTATACAAATACCTTGATGCCTATTTGAGATCATATAAACTGTTCTTGAGTCTGCACATCAAGTTCTTTAAAAAAAACTTGAAAATATTTCGACTACACCATATAGGCGTCTTTCACCAAATATATGTAATAAAAAATAAATTTAGCTAATGTATCTAGGTACAAGACCTTCGAGATATTGTTACCTTTCTTCTAATTAAAGAGTTTCAACATCAATTGTATTTTGTACTTCTTGCTACTACTAGCTTTTTTGATCATTTATATCCACTTAATCTACAAAACGCTCTTTCTCATCTAGTAGTTGAGACAACTCCTAAGTTTAATTTTTTATTAATGAGTTACTCATCCTATATAATTAAGTTCCACTTAACAGAATTTGCATTTGCTTTGCATCACAGCAATACTCTTATTCACTAGAATTATTGACATGTGACTCCAGCGCTGCATCACAGCCATACACGTGGTGCTCCTTCATCTTGAAACATCATGCATTAACCTTTGAAGCTGTTTGGGGCCTCCCAAACCTCGTGAGTGAGGTTTGGGGCGTCCCTAACCTCGGGAAGTCTATAAAGCCTCCCTAACCTCGTGAGTGAGGTTTGGAGCCTTCCAAACATCATGCATGACCTTTGTTCAAATAGCTCTCCCAACCACATCGGGCACGATGTTTCTCAGCTATACTTATACTGTCAGCGTGCTCTGGCCGCACTGTTTCCAAAGCATCATACTTCTTCCAGTCACGCAAATCAAGAACCCGCGTGCTTCAACCATCACGAATCCCCAAAAGCACTACCGAGATCCAAAGGTCAAGCTCTCTTTTATATATTACATAGATCACTCATAAAACCTACAGTCATCATCTTATTTTTGGTGTTGAGAATAACATTCCTTACTACTATTAGCCTGATCAACCTATTTACATATCCAGAATATCATATTATTCTTGCTTCATCAATTCTAACATCTTCCCTATTAATGGCTGATATAACTTCTTTTTGGTATAATAAACCTTCTATTTGCATCTTTTGAAATCAAAGTACTTGCTCTCAAATCAAATAATCTTTTGAAATCGAAATTCTCACCAATTCACTGTTGCATCATCAATCACTTGCTATAATGCAGCTATTGGGGATCAAGCATAGTCGACCACACCATCTCTCATGTTAGATTCCACGTATTATAGTGGAAATACATATTGAAAATCACAACTAGTCGAAAATTCTCGATGCAAAGTCAAAGACAAATAAATAAATATAAATAAAAATACCAAAACTTACGTTAAAAACTCCAAATCTAGCAAAAGCCATGACCACAAAAAAAAAAAATTTACAATTGATCACACACTAACTCTCTCATACCTTAAAACAATTTATTACATCAAGTACTCTTACAAGACATGGACATTCAAAAAATATTTACAAAGATGTAATAGCTAGCCCTTAAAAATAAGATACAATTACAACAGGTGCATCAAGACGGTTTGATCGCTAGTCAGACAACTTGATCAACCCATCAGACAATTTGTTCACCATCCGATTAGTCATTTTGATCACCTTCTAGATCTTTTGTCCCGCACATATGTACGAGAGGGTTAGTGTGTGATCCCATGCACACGTTCCTTCATCATTAATGAACAGTCGAATCACCTACCGGATGGTACGATGGACTATCAGATCCTCCGACTTGAGTTCTTTGTCCAATGCATCTAACCACCAAACTGTCAGTCAGTAACCTCATCAAATTAATTATTTTTTTAACAAATTATGGGTTTGAACTAATTGAAACAATTTATTCAATAGTGTACTGCAATTAGTTGGAAGTTGGCATAAATATCAATATGCTCCTGTTTGTTTGACAGTTCAAAATTAACCTGATTTAATTTTAAACAGGCATATCACATCACACATAAAATTTAATATTAAAAATTAATTTATTTTACATCCTACACATATTATCAAATTTGACAACAATTTGAAGATTTGATTGAACCAAAGTTATCAAATTGTCTACAATCAAATTCAAGTTCAAATTAAAATTTTCATTTTAAAATAAACCCATCATTTCTTTTTTAAAATTCCTCTATTGCTTTCAGTCTCTTCCAATTTCCAACTAATGCTACTCTTAATAAGACCCATTGGTCTCCTGAGAACAGGGATAGCAATTATATGCATCAAGAAAATTATAGAGAATGATAAATATCATAAAAAAAGATTGTAATTCACTCTTTATTACAATGATATTGATTGTTCCAAAGATATAAGATAAAAATAATTAAATATGGACTAAAATATAATCATCTTAGCTCAAACTAGCATCTTTTTTTGATTCGAGTCAGTTCAGCTCAAACTCGAGTTAAAGTTGAACCGACATTGATGCTTGTGGCTCTAATGTTTCCACCACTTGAGGAGAAACTCACCACCACAACTATATGTGAAAGGGAAATTGTTTAGGTTAGGGCAATGTCCTACAGTGGCCGTGATATTCATCAAAAGTGACCAATGAATGGCTTGATATCCTGCCTCTATTTTTCA
Source organism: Apostasia shenzhenica (assembly GCA_002786265.1). NCBI lineage: Eukaryota > Viridiplantae > Streptophyta > Magnoliopsida > Asparagales > Orchidaceae > Apostasia > Apostasia shenzhenica. The sequence continues at coordinate 3,104,881 of KZ451951.1, forward strand.
TCCATTATATCTATCTATTAATGCAAGATATGCTCGGAAATAAAATTTATGTAGGTCCTGTTTGGTGCGAGGACCAAAACATGACCAAAATAGTATTAGTTTAAAATAATAATAATAATAATAACTAAATAAATTATTTAAATTATTCTACATAAATTTTAATATAAAAAATAATATTTTACTTCATATACTTAATAATTTTTAATAAAAATATAAATTTTATTTCACATCTTAGATCAAAATACTCGATTTGAATATTTTGGTCTAGAAAATAAAATAAAGTTGATATTTTTATTTTAAATTATTGAGTATGTAAAGTAAAATAATATTTTTTTATATTTGAATTTGTGTAGAATAATTTAAAAAATTTATTTATTATTATTATTGTTGTTTTTTAAATTAGTACCATTTTGGTCCTGTTTTGATCTTATTTTGGTTCTCGCGCCAAACAGGGCCTTAGCTCAATGCTGATCATTTCTAGATTTTCTCATAAATATTTATGTTTATTTTAAAACCATTCGCAATGTTATCTTAACGTTATGTCGTGTAGGGCTGGCAATTTTATTCGAAAGTCAAAAATCGCTCGAAACTCGCTCGATAAAAAACTCGACTCGAAATCGATTCGAGTCATTTCGAGTCGAGTTTCGAGCTATTCAGTGTACTCGAAATTATTTCGAGTCAATTTCGAGTTTGGCTTGGCTCGTTCGAAAAAAATCGAGCTTACTTGAAATAAAATTATTTATTAATTTTTTTTATTATATTATGAAAGAATGGCACATTGAAAATTGAAAATGGAAAAAAAATAGTTAAAGTATTTTAAATGTGTTTTTTTTATTATGTAATTTAAATTTATTCAAAAACTGAAATCGATTCGAAATCGACTCGAACTCGAGTTAAATTGAGTCGAGCTGACTCAACTCGAAATGATTCATGTTCGAGTCGATTTCGAGTCTCATTGAAATCAAACTTTTCGAGTTCGAGTATACTAAAACTCGCTCGAACTCGACTCTATGCCACCCCTAATGTCGTGTTATTTAAATAATAATAATTATTTAATTTAGTGATATTTATAAATAATATTTTATAAAATTATAAAATTATTAATTAAAAAATTACATATAAATATCATAACATCCACACCACATCCACACTACATGACATAACACCAAAATAATAATGAACCAAACACGCTCTTACTTTGAAGTATAAAATCAAAATAGTTAGATTTATATATTGGAAAAACATATAATCAATTATAATTTCAAGCTTTAAATATTAATTCATTGAATAATTTAATAGATTAAAACTCAAAATTATAAATAATTAATTTATTAACTAATTATTGAATATATGCAACAAGACTTAATAATTTTGTTTATTTTGATTCAATTTATATTTAGTTCAATTACATGTAGAAGCTTAATTCTGGATACCAAAATCATCTCAAATAAATACTTTATCCGGTTGATTAGAATGTAATCATTTTAAGCTTTTTTTTTTTTGGGCTACGTAGAATTTTTCAATTGCTTTTAGAGCTCTAAAATTTATGTTTATATTTATTACTGTCAACACATGAATTTAATATTGAATCTTAACCGCACACGTGACATCTAAAAATTTTTTCTTGACATCATACATGGTGGCTTATTCATCGATTACGATAGTTTACTAATCATGCTTTACTTTTTCAGATCCCTAACCTCGACTACGATGTTTAATCATCCCCACCTTTCCGTGATATTGGCCACGATGTTTGATCATTCACTTTCCTTCAGTAATATCGGACCACGAGATTTGGTCATCTACACCTGTCGTTGCCCCACAGTCTAATGGAAATTATCACGTCGGCACGATTTCCACTAAGTGCAGATTACCGCCAGTTACACAGACCGAGGACCCGTGTGCCCTTGCCACTATCGATAGTCTTCCTGGAGCCGGCAATGGTGGGGCCGACAATATGGTGCTGACGGTTATAATATTCAGACCTGAAAATCCGCTGAACTCCTACAACTCACCTATAAATACTTCTGGGTGGAGCTTCAGAAGCAAGGAATCAAGGTATGAGAGAGTATCAGAGCATATCTTGATGGACGACCAGACACGCTCATCGAAGACAGACTAAGCTTGCATTTTTTTCTTCTTTCTTCTTCTTCTATTGGTCCTCTGACCAAACTTTTCTCAGCATTAGTAAAACTTTTTTCTTTGACTCTCCGGTGAACATAGGGGAAGCTATTCTTGAACTATCTTACATCATTGTATATTTTTCTGAATGATTCTTGGCTCTTCCTCTGTGCCAATGTTCTAGGCTAGAAATGTTGCGTGCGCTAATTCTTATGACTCTTATCTCTCCGTCAACAACTACACTCAAGTCAAACTGCATATTTGTTTTCAGATGGTTCCTAAATTAATAAGATATATCCAAAATTTATCCAACTAAATGAAAATCATAAATTTTAGATTGTTAACCGAGTCTAATTTTTATGCCTCTTTTAATTTCTTGTAGCCTTGTTTGGCATGAGCCCAAAAATGGGCAAAAAATTATCTTAATAATATTTTAAATTTATTATAAATTTTAATAATTTTATTTCACATCCAACACAAATTTCAACCTTAAAAATCAACTTTATTTCACATTCAACACAAATTCCAACCTTAAAATCAACTTTATTTCACATCTTGCACACCTCCCAATATTAAAATAAATTTCTTTCCCATCAACTCTATAAAATAAATTATTTTCTCTTTCCTTACCCAAATTCATCCCCCAACCAAACGAGCCCGTAATGCCCAAAATATAGTTCATATTCAAGAAGAATAACAAGGAGATGAAAAAATGTATTAAGAGAAAAAAAAAAGATAATATGATAATGAAATTAAAACCTCAAAAGAAAGAAAATCTCAACCAGATAATCCAAGTGCATGAACTAAAAATTAATAACAAATTTACATGAAATGTGACATACATGATATATTACAAGAACTTATATAAGCACAACCACATTTCAAAGGTACTTATAAAATCCTAACTCAATCCATCATATTTGATTATATAAATGCATTATTGCAGTTCTACGTGAATACAGAAATTCAAAACCATTTTTTTTTCTTTTTTTTTGAATGTTTTGAAAACAGGAATGGGCTGGCCGATTCGATCTTAGAACCGCTCGGCCAGCCAGTTGCAATCGATTAATCGGTAAATCAATACGGTTGGATTGTATCATGAACCGCATGATATTTGTTTTTCTTAATTGTCGTTATTTTATTTTTATATAAAATATACAAATAATATACATGTATTAATATTTATATCTTATGAACCTTTTTTGGTTACATCTCTTAACTAATAATTTTATAATTTTATAATTTTATAGAAAATTATTTATAAATATCATTAAATTAAATAATTATTTTTTTAATTAATATAACATAATATTAAAATAACATAGAATCAAACGCCCTCTAAAATATTTGTATTATGTCTATATTAAAGAAGAAAAAAATAATTCAGTTTTACCTCTTTCTCTTTCTTTTTTGCAATTTTTTTCGATAAAATCTCTTACAATTGGAGTGACTTCTCGATGCCAACCTTGACGGTAAAAGCCAAAGGGAAGCTGAAAATACAGTTGTCTAGATAACAAAGGGAGGCAAAAAAAAAAAAGTGAAGTAGGACAGGGAGCATAAGATTGGATTTAGGGTCTACATAAATCAATTCGATACGATTCCGCACTTATTATGTACTCGACTCGAGTCAAGTCGGTTCCACTATATATAGAACCAAATATGACTCATGCACCCATAGATCCAACTTAAACCTGAATTGTTCAGTTCGGGTTTGATCCGCAATAATTTTTAATTTGAAAAACATAAATCATTTAATATATATCATGATAATAATATTTTAATTTAAAATATTTTTTTAATGAAAAAAAGTGTATAATAGAATTGGAAATTGTGAAAGAGAGAGAAAACAAAAGTAGGGTAATAAAATAAATGTATAACTAAAAATTTAACCATAAATTTTTAAAAAAAATAATATTTTAAATCAACTGTGCAATAATAGTAATAAAAAATAATTTAAATAAAATGAGGAGAAATCGTAGTAAAAAAAATAGAATAAAAACATGAAATAATGATGAAAAAATATATATTGAAATTAAATTAAAATAAGTAGTGAATTATTTTTAAGTTTTATATTCTACCATGCACTCATCTAAATCGAGTAAATTCAACTCTACTAAAACCATATATTAGACTGAAGAACCATATAATTGATTCTGAATATTTTAAGAACTAAAACTAGCTCGAACCAATTTAAATCCAACCCAAATTCACAGTTCGGTTCAGTTTTGGGTCAATTCTCAGTTCTTCGAGTCTTGCTGCACACCCCTAGTTTGGATCATGCATTAAAAGTGAAACAGATAGATCAAATGATGATGACTAGTATGATAATTAAACTAATGGCATCAATTAAATAGGAATGCAGCAGAAATTAGGTTAACTCATTATAAGTACAATCTCATAGCCTATGCGGGTAAAAAGAACTGCTCAAGCATTATAACCTTGAGCACATTTTTGGAAACATCGCTGAGTTCAATCTAGGCCTCTGATATTGCATTTTAATCAATATTTAAAATAGTTTCTCAGATTAGCTTATGGGTATCAATTAGGTCCCTAGAAATAAAAAGCATGAAATACTTTCAAGTCCCTACGGTCAATGGGTCATTGCATTTTGATCCATATTTTTTAGAATTCACACTTAGATCCTGCAGTGTCTCATGTTTAAGTAATAGGCTATTCTCTTATATTTATCATTAACAATGCTATTTTACACTGGCAGTATTTTAAATTTGAAATATGTTAAAATAAATAAAAAATAAATTCTAGTTAAGGACATCATCCATGAGAGTAAAATAGTTAATCTGTGTGATTGGAAGCTATTTTGATTATAGTCATGGTCCAAATAATCTCTAATTTTTTTAAAAATTAAAATAAATAAAATTTTAATTTTCATCCTTAACACACAAATTTTAATATAATAAAAAAACTCATTTTATATTATATCCTACACAATTTTTAACAGATAAATTAATTTTATTTTATGTCCTACACAATTTTAAATATAACTAATATTATTTCCCATCATACATATATCTCAAAATTTTATAATTTTTTACTCATCATATCTAATTTTTTATTATTTCTTAATAAAAAAGTTGGGAACTATTTTAGCATCATGATCAAAATAACTTCCAACTAAACAAAACTTAAGGGACCTAAAAAAATGAACCATACTTTAGGGAATTTGCAAGCAATTTACCAAATTTTATTCCATTGCTTGTTTTAAGGAAAGCTAAAGGATTTCATAGGGGTGTCAAGTAAGGCTATTGGGTCAGGTTTGGGTCAGACTTGAATTTGACCCGACCTAAACACAAATTTAAGCCAAGTCTTCAATCCAAATCTAACCAAATCAAGTTCAAGTTAACCCAACCAGACCTGATAATCAAGCGATCATTACACAGCATTGATGTTGGATTCTACAACAGCACCGATAATTGCTCTTCTACCCATTTTTAATATTATTTTTTTTAAATTAGCATGATAATAATAAAATATCATCATAATAATAAATAATGTCACTCACTAATGATCTAATAATAAAGCACAAGTTCATGACAAATATAATACCTCATATAAACAATTAATTCAACATGTAAAATTATATGCATCATAACAAAATTAAATTAAATATAAAGATGATGTATATTTAAACTAAAACTTTTTAAAACAATCAAAGATTTAACATGCCACATTAGTTTTTAATAACTATTACAAGTTAAATAACTAATCTCAGTACTTCACATAGCGAAACTAAAAAAGTAAATACGTCGATTCACAGTTATTACGGTGAACTGCACCGTATGGATTTGTTTGATGCTTCCAAAAGTTAAGAGTCTACTACTACTAGTTCGTGTAATAACTCACAAAAGATGAAATATAATTCACTGAACATTACTGATCACAATTCTTTCTCGTCTTGTTTAACTTGGAACAATTGAACTAGTTCAAAAAAATTATTAAAATAAAACTCGAGCATAGATGAATTAAGATTTTGTTATTGTTGTTGGGACTCACAAATAGTTCAGAGTAGATGAAGAAATGCTTACACACTTTCGTTGCAAGGCAAGGGAAACAGAAACTTGATGTGAACTGGAAGCAAACCCTTTCCTTTCATGTAGGACCCCATAAAATTAGCTTCTCAAAAAGGTTAGCAGTGATAACTAAAGTTTTTCTGATTAGACCCAAACTTTTACGAAATCATTTTATATTTTTAGAGTTTTAAAATTGTATGTTCAACATCTTTCTGTTCTAGATAAGTTACAATTACATAAGTTATTTAAAGATATACAGTTATGAATTTTTATTATTATAAGTGTCTCACGTTAGTATTTGTTGTACTTTGAAGGACAAAAAGGTGATGGATGAACTTACTTTATTGATCGTTATAAAGAATCACATTAGAGACATTGCTATGAATAAAAGTCGATGTATCAAAGCTATTTTGAGACATACTTGCTTTATATTTTACAAATAAATTGAGCTTATTGGCATCTTATTTATACGCTAACATTTTATATTTTAATTTGTTTTGTAGACTTTACAAAGTTGAAATGAAAAAACTTAAGAAGAATGTGATGTTTTAGCTTTCAATGTCAAAAATGAGAGAGAATCAACAAAAGAATTGAAGAATTTTGAAAGTTAAAAGTGAACGAAATTATTTACTTTTTTTAGTTTTGTTGTGTTAAGTATCGAGATTAGCTATTTGACTTGTAATAGTTACCAAAGACTAATATGTATGTTAAATCTTGATTGTTTTAACAGTTTTAGTTTAAATATGCTATATTTTTATGTTTAATTTAATTTTGTTATGATACATATAATCTTACGTGTTAAATTAATTTTTGATATGAGGTATTATACTTTTGCCATGAACTTAATTTTTATTATTAAATCATTGGTGAGTGATATTATTTATTGACATGATGTTATTTTGTTGTTATGATGCTAATTTTAAAAGAAAATTATTAAAAAAATGGCTTTCTCAATTTCTCTTCTTAATAGAAAACAATAATTGTTATTACCCAATCACTGCATACTGTAGAATCCAACCTCAATGCTATGTAATAATGGCTTGATTGTCGGGTTGGGTTGACATGAAGCCGATTTGATTAGGTTCTGGTTAAAGACTTGACCAGAAATTGTGTTTGGATCAGGTTCGAGTTGACCCAAATTGGGTCGGGTCAAATTCAAGTCTAACCCAAACCCAGCCCAATAACCCTAAATACTGTAAGGTTGTTTGATTTTAACTAAACACACTTTGATTATATGAAGCTTTTTCCTCCGCAATGAATTATCTTATCATATTTAATTAATCAACTATTCAGAGATATATATCACAAGTCACAAATTTCTATGACCTCACGTGACCAAAGAAGCTTAGTGTAGTGCAAAAAATTGTAGTATAAATTCAGTTTTTGAGAAAACTTACTCAATTCTTTCTGAATCCCAAGAAAAATTCCTCCAGATTTATTATTTGTGAAGAAGAATGATTCAGTCGATCGGCCATACATTGAACTCCTCTCCACATTGGCACTTCACAACATGAGAAACACTCTGATATCACAACTAAAATCAGAGCCAAACATTTAATATTAAAATTGAAGGTTAGTCCAAAAAACTATGTTTTGACTAGTTAACACGTCTCAATATTAAAGATAACTTTTCACCCTTTCGTTCATATTTCCAATGATGCAAGCATGTGAAATATGTAAGGGTGGCATACAGTCGATTTGGAGTGGTCCAAGCCAACTTGAAATTGAAAATTTCAAGTCTATTTAGCAAAAACTCATCTTGAAATTGAAATAGACGGACAGATGCACGGACCCACATATGGACGTATGCATGCACAAATATATATACACACATATATGCATACCTATGTACATATTGTCGGGAATCCCTCCTCACGAGGAAATAATGAAAGCTACTAAAAAGTTGAAAATGAAGAAGCCCAACCAAGTAGGTTAGTATTCCATGGGGCTTGATAGATGGTGAAACACAGTATCTAATGTCGAGCAGTCGATTTAATATCAAAATTGAAGGCCAATTCAAAATACCATATTGTGACTAGGTAACATGTTTTAATATTAAAAATAACTTCTCACCTTCTAATTCCTAGTTCATGAGAGCACGTGAAATATGTAAAGGGTGACATGCAATCGATTTACAGTGGGTCAAAGCAACTTAAATTTGAAATTTTCAAGTCTATTTAGCAAAAAATCATCTTGAAATTGAAATAAGGCAAGTTATCGAGAAACAATGAGGGTGAATTGTGATCACGAGATTACAAGTTTGAATCTAAAAAACAACTTCCCATTTATGTGATCGAGATTGTGTATATCAACTCTCCCAAAAGCTTGAAATGTTGTGGGAGTTCATTTAGAGCGAGATAATCCCAACTCAAATTCAAAAAATTTTGTAGTTTAGACTGGTTCAAAATTAGATTCATTTTGACCCGAGCTATCTCAAGCGAATCTCAAATTCTAATCCCGCACGTTTCCCCATCAAGACAACTTGAAATCGATGTAGTAAAGTGAGCTAAGCGAGCTTATTCTGAGTGACTTGAAATCTACAATATTAACACGGGTTAGAACACCAGTAGGCCAACACATAAAAGCAGAAGATTTCATGAAAGTACCTTATACATACATTCACATACATACACACACATACATAGATATATGTATGTATATGTATATATAGATATATATAGATATATATATATATATTGCCTAATGCCTTCGAAAGCTATGGAAGTGCAGAATTGAAGAGGACACAAAGAAAGCGAGTCCCTTCTCTAGTACCCTTCTAGGTCTAGTCGGGTCTAGAAGACAAACAATCCCTTCTTTAGACATCCAACTAGTTGTTAGGCTTGTCACAATCGTAAAGAAAGCCTTGTGTTAAATCCTATAGTGTCTAGTCTAATAGTGTACCAAGGAATTACTTATTCGATTAACAGCACCTTCAAGCTCTTATTTGTTGGGCAAGTTTCTAATCTTCCAAAAGTAGTTCATTTAATTAGGAGTATTTAAAAGAGTCCATTGTATTACCTCCAAATTGTACCATGATCCTTGTAGTACAAAGTTGAATAAAGATTGTCTTTGAAAAGTGCTGCTTGAAATTTGTCACACTGCACTCAATACGGAATCAAATAATAGGAAATCGAACAGTGGTGAGTCACCACAGTTTAACATCAGCAGCACCAGCAACACATATAAGTTATGGTTCACATTTTGTTATATTCCATCAAGGTTGCCCAAATCAGAATTTAAGTGAGTATATGTGTTCGAAATCTGGTCAAAATAGATTTTAAATAAATTTTCAAGTCCTATCAATTCAGAATTTTTGGTCCAATTCCGAGCTAGTTTAGAGTTTGATTATTCTTATTGCCCAGCATATATGTTACCAGACATCACTGAGTTAATTTTAAAGTCGGTTGCTGCATTCTATGATAACGAATATAAAAACACATAAGGGGAGATATGATTACAAATGAATCAAGAGAATTCACCTTGATTTGCTTAATCTGATCCTCTAACAGCTTCATGTATTCCATTTCTCCAGTTTTATCAGCCAACACAGCCTTAAGTTCTTCTAAAGCTCTGACGTCCAATGCTTTCAGCACAGGCTGAAAATAAGAAAATAACCAAGTAAACTTACATGTAAAAGAGAAAGAAAGCAACAAAAATAAGATTTTTCTTTTGAGCTTACAGGGAAAGTTTCATGTTTCTGCTCCAATTGAGTGATAATCTGCTTTGACTGGTAAAGAAGTACAATGGCAACTTTAACTCATAATCAGGATAAGAAATTCCTTGTAAAATTCAGAACTGGTCTTAATCGACTCGAATCATTTTTCATAAGTTCAAGACAGACCGCTTCAATTTGATTTATTTGAATTTGAAATCAGACTAAATACATGCATATAAACAAACTTTATATATATATATGTTCATATGAGGGGTAAATTTCATCTAGGTCACTAAGATTTATACCATCTTTCACATGTTCATTTAATGAATAGTTTCCCAAAGGTCCTCTCCCTCTCTCTCTCTCTCTCAAAATTATTGTTTATGCATATCGTACTATTGAAATCATACGTTAAATTTGTTTCATATTTGACACGTGTATTTCAATATAAGTGTAGGATGTCACAACTTTGCCACAAAAAGTTTGAAAGATTACTAAAGATATGACCAATTCCAATGAGGGTGGGTAGTGAATGTGGGGGAGATCCAACAAGGTGCAATTCTTGACAGGCTTCTAGAGTGGTGAATAGAACAAAAATGAACCATAAATCTCAATTAACACATTCAATAATTATTAAAGTATGACTCCTAAGATTAAACGTAACTCTTTTTTAACAAACAAACACAAACTACGTACTTTTCCACAGACATCACTTTGAAGTAACCTACCAGTGGTTCCACTGTTGCCATATGCTGCTTATAGGAATCAAGCCATTCCTACATACGAAGTAAGCCCATATTATCAAAAAATAAAAGCTAAAGAAAATACAATATAAAGAAGGCATATCCATTGAAAATTAACATATTCAGCCATAAACTGTTCCTTAAGTCTTACATGTCCCTGCTGTAGTTTAGAAACTAACTCTTCCATGATCTTTGTGTAATATAACCTAAAAAGGAACCTAGTAAATTCCCCATATCTTTAACGTTTTGTTGTCTAAAAATTCATTCCAATACCTCTTCTCTTCAAGCCTAGCTGATGCACTGACTGTTTCTTGTGTGATAAGTTCCTTGGACTGCAATCAACTTCAGGTATCTTTTAGAAAAAGAATAACATTCATGGGAACTAATTGCACAGTAAATAAATAATTCAGACTTCAGAACTACATCAACCAGGGCCCCTATAGATTAGTCTAATAAAATACGTTTAATTTGGTTCTAATAAACTACACAATAAAGACAATGTACAAAGAAATAAAAATAGAAAGCGCTAGGAACTATTGTACTTCAAAGCAAGAAGCATTTTCATTGTATAATTGAATTTAAATAGGTTGCTCGAATGTAAACAAATACTGATTACACCACAAATAAATTAAGAAACTTAATCAATGGAGCTAGAACCACGCATCTGAAGAAAAAAAAAGGGACATCCCATTTATGAGTTTGTACATAGTAATGCATGTTAAGGAATTGTTGGAATGCTTTACAAGGGATTTTGCTCACAATGCTTCTGCAACATCAGCAATTTTCTTAGTTTGGAGCTTTTGACATTAACACCAAGGTCATAGAGTTGATGTAACAAGAATAGAAAGAAAAAGATTCATAGCAAAGACAACATTATTTAGAGTTTCTCAAAAAAGGTAATGTAAGAGACTCAAAATACCGTAGAAGTTGCAATTACAAAGTCGAATGAAAAACTTGGTGATGTAATGATTTAAGATCCTCAATGTTTGGGATAAAGCCTATATGTGCCCTGATGATAATTCTAAGAAGCAATTCAAACGGTGACTCCACCGTCAATAAATACCTCATGTTTCCAATTATTGATTCATATTGTCTGAGGAATCTAGAGTTCTAAAGAAACAAAGAAACATGATTGGCATGATCAGCTTTTCTAGTTTGATCATGAAAATAGTAACCTGTAAAAGAGTAGAGGTTTCAATTTCCACTGCTGAGATTTTCTTCTGCTTTTCCAGAATCTTGCAGCAAATCTGAGCTCTTTCTCTTTCCATTTCTCCAAATTCAGCATTCAAATGTGTTATTTCTGACCTAACTGCAAGAGTCAGTAGAAATAAATTTTGTAACCAACTACATCATAGTTCCCTCCATAATCATTGTCAGAGTAACAGTAAACTCAATGCAGTTTCTGCATTATTGTCAACTAAGGGAATTATTTACAAGTGACAAATTTTGTTAACAGGATAGAAGCAAACCCGGCAGCATGTATCGTCTGGAGTTTATGTTTGAAATTTGAAATTGATCAAATCAAAGCAACTTGATTTTCTTTCTTGTGTTTCGAACTCATCTCTCTCAAACTGAGATAAGATATTTATGCCTATGTCTTACGAGAGTGTATGTTAAAAGAGACTTAAGGCTTATAAACATATTATAATAGACATAAGAATAAAATCATTTAATAATATAATAGGTATATGAATAATGAATATATAATTTAGGAAATAAAGTTGGTGATTACGTCTATTGAACTTGAATAAATTTTAATTAATTCGAAACAAAGTCAGATCAAAAATGAAAACTTCATTTCCAAGTTACAGTCTACTCATTTTAACTTGACTGGATGCAATCCTAAGCACATATGACCCTTAACTTATGCTTACACCTCTATCTCAACATTCATCTCATCATGACACATGATTAAAGTAATAACACCCAGCATGTAGTAAAAGGATATGCATTATCTAATCTAACATGAAAAAGTTCAAAATTAAAATCAATATATATATAAGCCCCGTTTGTTTTGAAGTTATAAATTAACCTGATTTAATTTTAACCTGGCATATCACATGGCACATAAAATTTAATATTAAAAATTAACTTTATTTCACATCCTACACAAATTATTAAAATAATAACTAACTTATATCACATCCCTCACATATCCCAACAAAATAACTAACTTTATTTCATATCATTTACAACTTTCAATAAAAAAATATCTCTACCCAAGTTTAATTTTAATCTTATTAAATTTAACCTTACAAACAAACATGCCAAGATTTATGTTCTGCTAAAGATGAATGTCATGTTCATCTTCAAAGGGAGGAGGTAGACGAGCATCTCTTGTTCGCTTCCATCACAGCAATATGATTTACTATTGCTCTTGAGAAACACAATATAAAAAGTGGGAATTTCTTACAGGTCTTCGAGGCATTAATATTTTGTTCATGACATTTGATTTGTTGCATGTAGGTCCCAGAAGTTTACATTTTGTTCCCATGTGATTTTTTCATCATTTGCAACACTAATTTTACCTGAAATTTCTACTTTACCCTTGATTTATTTATTCACTTAATTATCTAGGGATTTTATTATCGGTCTAAGCAATTAGTTCGTCAACTCTCGTCCCACCTCCTCCATCATAAGCAATGGCTCATCACCAAGCCACCTCCTCTTCCTCCTCCAGCATCTCCTTTAAGCCAATATCATTTGCCATGTTTTCAAATTATACTTTGCATCAAGTCTTTATTTTTGACAGACGAGGGATGGAAAGGGATTCAAAAAAGGGAAGAGTACAAGCAGGATGAGATACCAAAGATAATAGCGAAGGGGGGATTCAAGAGAGATCAAGATCAAAAAAGGATGTGATCAAGGGGAGAAATTAGAGTAAGGATGAATATGACAAGAAAAGTTAAATTCCATGACATTTAAAGAGCATTTAAGTAAGGCAGTTAGGGGAGAGGACAAAATAAAAAACAAGGAGGGGAGACAACAAAGAGGCTGACAACATAAATACTTTGGATGTAAAAGACATGGAGCATTGAGTCTTGCTTATAATAAGGTTTAGGCATCGGTTTAGTCTAGCTTATAATGTAAACAAAAAGGCACGTTTAGGCATGGCATTGCTTGTAATAGAGGCGCAACTTTTTTTGTGTTATGCCACATTTTGAGAGGACATAGAAATAGAAATGGACCCTCGAGTCTGTAGTCGGAAGTGTTCTTCAAATACATGCAATTGCGGTGACAAGTATCAATGCCAAGGATGTGGACAGAATATACCTGAAAGAAGATCCTTCTCGAAGGCCTCGATTGAGGTCTTCAGATTCATCTCCTCCACCGACCTCTTAGCCGCCGCCTCCTCGATCTCTGCGACCAAAACAAAAAGGCAAATAATCTAACCATTGTTCAGCTAAAGGACATCATCCGACGGATTTCGACCAAACAAAGTGGAGACGGACAAAGATCGATTGCAACCTAGCAAAAGAAGATCGAAAATGGCGTTGCAGGGAGAGATATCACAGAAATTTTCAAAAAAAGATCGAGGAAGTTCGAGCACACCGTTCATCTGAGACCTTAAACACCTCAGATTCTGCAAGTAATCTTCCATTTCGTGGTCTCCTTGAGGGAGTTTCTCGAGCAGTCAAGAGTGAGGAAGTCGGGCGGAGAAAGAGAACTCAGCCACAGAGAAAGAAAAGCCGCGAGCGAAGTGGCGCGAGAGTTATGACTGAGAGTGAGCACCGTCAAACAATAATTATTGCCAAATAAATTATAAAAATATTATTTTTTACTATAAAAATAATATTTATTAAAAAAATTCTCCGTACTTTTACTTAAATTAATGAATTAATTTATTTAATTTAAAATTTAAAAAAAACTTACATTGCACATAAAAATAAACAAAAACCCGAACACTACTTATCTTCAATTAATTAAGCATGAAATGATCTTTTAAAAAATCTACATACATAAATCTTAAATTTTTGTTTTTTATATATTAAAAGTTTTAAGAAATATATTTATAAAATATCTTCTAATAGTATAAAGCACAAAACTCTCAAAATTAATTTCAATAAATAACCTTTTGAAACCACTTTAATTATAACTTAATTTAAAAAGTCCAACAAGTATGCCGTAATGATAAAAATTTGAAGTGGAATGAAATTTCTGCAATAAAATTTTGATACATTGTCATTTTGAAATAAGTTAGCCACATCATGCAGCTTATAAATCAAAAAAAATATATATATATACAATAAACAATCTTTCATCAAGAATAAATTAAAATATCAATAAAAGAATGCTATTTTTTTGACAATGAAATTATATCGGAGGCACTACTTGTATAATAATCTGGAATGATTTTGTTTGAAGTGTCCTCTAATTCTGCTACAGTAGTCACGCCTGCAAAGAAAAAAATGAACTTTTTAGGGTTCTACATCGATATAAATTCAACAGTAGTTTTAAGCAGATATGTAATTCTAATGTTTACGAAGTCAAATTGGGCGAAAAGTAAAATATAAGAAGCAGAGGATGGCCGACGAAGCATGAAATCGTAACTTGTTTACATATTCAACATTAGAATACAAGCAAAATGCAGTTTGCAACCTGAAAAATCATGTCGTGCAGCGCTTTTCGCTCTCAAAAATAAAACACACTTTGCATAAACTATAAATTAAGCAGTATGCACCTCATCCAGGTTGCAAAGTATGAAACTTAAAGTCGTTGAGGGTCTAAAGTGTTTGTTTTTATTTTGACATGTAAAAGTAGTAAAATTATGAAGATTGTGTTTGTTTGTAAGGTTAAATTTAAGAAGGTTAAAATTAAATTTGAATAGAGATATTTTTTTATTGAAAGTTGTGAATGATGTGAAATAAAGTTAGTTATTATGTTGGGATATGTGAGGGATGTGATATAAAGTTAATTATTATGTTGGAATATGTGAGGGATGTGATATAAGTTAGTTATTATTTTAGTAATATGTGTAGGATGTGAAATAAATTTAATTTTTAATATTAAATTTTGTGTGATGTGATATGCCTGGTTAAAATTAAACCAGGTTAATTTTAAACTCCTAGACAAACGGGGCCAGGTTCAATCTGCATTTGCTAGTTGAAATATTCCATACTCAAGTTTCCATATGAAGAAGAAGCAGCAGCAAAGTAGAGAGATTCTTGGGATTTAAAGATCTTCAGTAACCATTTTTTGCCTTGTTTGGCAAATGCTCAAAATTAGACAAAAAAATATAATAATAATATTTTAAATTTATTAAATTTCTTTCCCATCAATTCTATAAAATAAAATATTTTCTCTTTTCTTATTCAAATTTATCCTCTAACCAAACAATAGGGTGAGGAAAATACAGTGTGGAGCTTCGTCTAGCCTAGTGAGGAAAGAACTTGCCTGGAACTAGAGAGTTCTAAGTTTGCATCCATACCATTGTAATTTTCAATTATAGGAAAATTGTAGTGTTTGGAGCAAAGAATCAAAAAAAAGGTGAGGAAAATGCAGTGTGCACCCCCAAAAAAAATCAAATATATATATATATATATTAATTCTAGCACAATTCTGTATAATTATAGAAGTATTATATTAATAGGCTATACTTTAAAACTTCAAGAGAGGATGCTCGAATATAGATTACACAGTGACACTAAAGTATCAAAGAATCGCTTTGGTTTATGCCAAACAGATCTATTATGGAAACTATTTATTTATTGAAAAATTTATTGAGAGAAAGAAAACTCTATATTTGGTTTTTATTGAATTGAAAAAAGCCTATAATAAAATCTCAAAGAAAATAATTTAGAAAGTTTTAGAAAAAAAAAGAATATTCACTACTTATAAAGTTATTAAAGACATATATAAAAAAACTGTTACTTGTGTTCGAACACAAGAACGTTTGACTAAAATTTTTCTATTACAATTGGATTAAACCAATGCTCAACTTTAAGTCTGTATCTTTTTGTTTTGATTATAGAAATCCTAACTGGACATATCCAAGATGAGGTGTCATGATATATACACTGACAGATGATATTGTCCTTATTGATAAAACTAAAGAAAGAGCCAAAGCGAAACTCGAGTTTGGAGAAATACTTTAAAACCTAAAGATTTTTGTCTAAGTAGATCAAAAACTAAATATATAGAGTGCACATTTAGTCAAAAAAGAAGCACTTATATTGGTAATATAATAATTGGTGATCAAATTGTAAAGAAGAGTGAAAACTTTAAATACCATGGATTAATCATATATAATGATAGTGAAATAAATAATAATATTATTAGCAGAATCCAAGCAATAACAACAACAACAACCAAGTCTTAATCCCACTAGGTGGGGTCGGCTACATGAATCCTTTGCTTCCATTGCGCTCTGTCAGTTACCAAATTCTTATCTAAGTCTAAGTAACTAAGATCACTCCTTATAGTTTCTTGTCATGTCTTCTTTGATCTTCCTTTTCCTCTTTATACATGGGCAAAATTCAATAACTCAATTTTTCTAACTGGAGCTTCAATCGGCCTACGATTTAGATGTTCAAACTATCTAAGCTGACTTTCTCTAAGTTTATCCTCAATTGGTGCAACACCAACTTTCTTTCGGATATACTTATTTCTCATTCTATCATTTCGTGTATATCCACACATCCACCTTAGCATCCTCATTTCTGCAACATTTATTTTATTTGTATGTTTCCTCTTTACAGGCCAGCATTCAGCATCATATATCATCGCTGGTCTTACTACAGTTTTATAAAATTTACCTTTGATTCTGGATGAAATTTTTTTATCGCACAACACACCAGAAGCATTTCTCCATTTTACCGATCCTACTTGAATCCTGCTAATAACGTCATTATCTATTTTGCTATCATTTTGTATAATTGATCCAAGATATCTAAAGCACTCACTCTTCTTGACAATTTGATCACCAATTGTCACATCTCCAATATAAGTATTTCTTTCTTGACTAAATGTGCACTCCATATATTTAATTTTTGATCTACTGAGATGAAAACCTTTAGATTCTAGAGCATTCCTCCAAAGCTCTAGTTTCGCTTTAGCTCCCTCTCTAGTTTTGCTTTAGCTCCCTCTCTAGTTTTGTTTTAGCTCCCTCTTTAGTTTTCTCAACAAAGACAATATCATCTGCGAAGAGCATACACCAAGGCACTTCATCTTAGATATGTCCAGTCATAAATTCCATAATCAAAGTCAAAAGATACGGACTTAAAGCCGAGCCTTGGTGTAATCCAACTACAATAGGAAAATCCTTAGCCAAACCTCCTTGTGTCCGAACACAGGTAACAGCCCTTTCATACATGTCTTTAATAACTTGAATATAAGCAGTGTAAATTTCTTTCTTTTCTAAAACTCTTCAAAGTACTTCTCTTGAGACTTTATCATAAGCTTTTTCCAAATCAATAAAAACCAAATGTAAATTTTCCTTTCTCTTCTTAAATTTTTCCATTAAACTTCTTAATAAATGAATGACTTCTATAGTAGATTTACGTAGCATAAAACCAAATTGATTCTCTTATACCTTCATATTATGACATAACCTTTGTTCGATCACCCTCTCCTAAAGTTTTAAAATATAACTCATTAATTTAATTCCTCTATAATTAGCATAATTTTGTACATCACATTTATTCTTATAAATAAGTACTAATATACTTTCTCCATTCATTTGGCATCTTGTAGTCTTCAAAATCATATTAAACAATCTAGTGAGTCAAGAAACTCTTTCATCTTCTAAGCACTTCCAAACATCTACTGGGATGTTATCTGGTCCTACTGTTTTTTTATGCTTCATTTTTTTTTAAACTTTCAAGACTTCAGCTTTACTAATACGTCGGATGAAAGAGTAATTTTTATTTTTATTTTGGGTACTGAGTTCCTTAAGATCAATTGAATTTTCACAACCTTTATTGAAAAACTGTTGAAAGTAACTCATCTATCTATCTTTGATATCTTCTTTCATGAAAAATATTTTTTGATCTTCATCTTTAATACATTTTACTTCAATTAAATTTTTAGTTTTTCTATCTCTTGTCTTGGCAATCTTATATAATTGTCTTTCTCCTTCTTAAGTGTTTAGCTTCTTATATAAATCCTCAAGAGCCATAATCTTTGCATTGCCTACTGCTTTCTTAAATTCTCGTCGAGTCACTTTATATTTCTCCCACTTATTCTTATTTTTGTTTTTAAACTAATCTCTATAACAAATCTTCTTCTCCTTAATTTTCTCTTGTATATTATCTTTCCACCACCAAGTATCTTTATTATTTAGAATCATTCCTTTGGATTCTCTCAGGACATCCTTCGCCACCTTACGGATACAGTTAGCAACTATCAACCACATAAGATCAGTTTTCTCATTAATGTTTCATTGCCCAAATTCTAAAACATTCTTCTTAAATATACATCTATTCTCATTCTTTAAATTCCACCATCGAGTTCGAGGATAGGATTTTGACTTATTAATTCTTCTCCAATACTTTATCTTGGAATCTAAAACCATTAATTGATGTTGAGTAGTCAAACATTCACTTGGAATGACTTTACAATCTTTACAATCCAAGCGATCTCGTTTTCTTATAAGAAAATAATCAATTTGAGTTCTTGAAGTTTCATTCTTGTACGTAATAACATGCTCATCTCTCTTCTTGAATAAAGTATTAGCAATTACAAGATCATATGCTGAAGAAAACTCTAAAATAATTTTACCCTCCTCATTTATCTCTCCAAAACTATATCCACCATGGATACTATTAAATTTCTCAGCAACACTTCCAACATGTCCATTTAAATCTCCTCTAATAAATAATCTTTCCTCCTGAGGTATCTCTTATATTAACTCTTCTAAATCATTCCAAAAATTTTCCTTTATGCTCGCATCCAAGCCAACTTGGAGAGCATAAACACTTATAATGTTAACAATCATTCCATTGATTATAATTTTTAAAACTATAATTGTATCACAATTTCTCTTAATTTCTACTACGTGATCCTTCAAGCTCTTATCCAGAATTATACCCACTTCATTCTTGTTTTTATTCTTATCAAAGTACCAAAGTTTAAAACCTAAGCCATCAATTTCCTTAGCTTTCTCTCCAACCCATTTTGTTTCCTGCAGGCACAAAATATTAATCTTTCTATGAATCATAATATCCACCAACTCCATTAGCTTGCCCGTCAGGCTACCTATATTCCAAGTTCCTAATCTAATCCTACTGATTTGAATTCTAGTATGATGAACTAGCTTCTTTACCCGAATCCGTCCAAGATGTGGGGATGCGGGGACCCTTGCTCACTTTTCCCTTACTGTATTCAGGCAATACAATGCGTCGCTTCCAGAGAACGCCCTAGTTTTAGCGCAATTTTCTAATAGATTCATGTCATGATTGATTCAACAAGTTTTACGCTGGCTGTCGACTGCCTAAAATAGGTAAAATAGAAAAATACTTTTGGTGTGTTGTGTGATAAACAAATTTCATCCAAACTTAAAAGTAAATTTTATAAAACTGTAGTAAAACCAATGTAGATATATGGTGTTGAATGCTGACATACAAAAAGAAAATATACAAATAAAATAAATATTGCAGAAATAAGGATGCTAAGGTGGATGTCTGGTTATACAAGAAAAAATAAAATGAGAAATAAGTATATCCACGAAAAAATTAGAGTTGAAATTAGGCCATGTTTGGCACGAGGACCAAAATCAAGTTCAAAATGGTACTAATTCAAAAAATAATAATAATAGTAGATAAATTTTTATTACATTCTACATAAATTTCAATATAAAAAATATTGTTATTTCAAATACTCAATTATTTTTAATGAAATTATTAGCTTTATTTCACATCCTAAACCAAAATATTCAAATCAAGTATTTTAATATAGGGCATGAAATAAAGTTGATAGTTTTACTAAAAATAATTGAGTTTGTGAAATAAAATAATATTTTTTATATTAGAATTTATGTAGAATATAATAAAAATTTATTTATTATTATTTTTTTTAAACTAATACTATTTTGGTCCTGATTTTAGTCATCGTGCCAAACAGGATGTTAAAGTCGACTTAGATGGTTTCGACATGTAAATCGTAGGCCGATTAAAATTCTAGTTAGAAAAATCGAGTTATTGAATTTTGCCCAGGTACAAAGAGAAAAAAGGAGACCAAAGAAAATATGGCAAAAAATTATAAAGAGTAATCTTACTCACTTAGACCTAGATAAAGATTTGTTAATTGATAGAGTGAAATGAAAATAAAAGATTCATATAGTCGTCCCCACCTGATGGGATTAATACTTGGTTGTTTTTGTTGTATATATTAATTCTGGCAAATTGCACCCTCAAATCATAGCCCTTGTGGTTCAACATACCAAAATGAATAGTTTTGAGGGTGCAATGTGTGAGTTTTTATTTGGGGGTATAAAGTGCCAAACATGACATTTTGAGGCTTCAAGCAACATTCGCAAAAGGGCCATGGTTCTAGCTTCAGATGTCAAGTCCACCTCCTCGAACCCCTCAAATCAATCCCACATTTGGTATAGCTAGATTGAAAGCAGAGTAGAGAGTGTTAGAAGCCGTGAGAACAAGAATTTGTGGGAAAAAGAAAGCAAAGAAGAAGAAAGGAAGAAGAAAACTGTTTTGTGTTTTTTGATTAGTACTAGTAAAGATCAGATGAATAGTCAAAATGCTGTAAATAGTAGCCATGTCTTCATTTAGACAAACCATGATTCAATAGAAAGACTGGTGTCCTACATGTAATTTTTAAATGTTCAGGGTGTCATGTAAAATTCATGATATTACTGTTCAATATGTAAATAAGCCATAGAGTAACTTGTAGTGTAGGTAATTCCTAGAATAAAAGACAATTCTCTATTATGCATGAGAACTGAACGTTAACCTCATTCATTAATCCTATAACTGATGAGCCAAAATGTGCTAAATATGCTGTCCACCTTTGAGAAAATGGAGATATAAAAGTATAGCAACTAGAAATAAAGAGTAAAAGAACAATATTTCAGAATGTATTTTATCGATTATGAGATTACAAATTTAGATAATGGAGAGCACAAGGTGCTGAGATAAAACAATCCAGATAACAAAAGAAAAAGGTTAGGCTAAAAGTAGAATAACTCAATATCATATAATAACAATTGTGTAGACAGATAACCAGAAGGTAAACATTTGCAAAGCCAAATTTTGAAAGTTGAAATAAAGCAATTGATAATGTGTTGTGTGCAAAAAAATTATTTGGTAAAAGGATGTTTGCGGACCTGACAGAACAAGTAGCGTCTGGCAGCCAGCACTTTTACCAAAAAGTATATCAGTGTCCAACCTATCTCCAACCATGCACATTTTAGAAGTATCAACCTGGTATCTACAGAACAATAAAAGAAAGAAAAAACTATATCTCAAATTTTAGCATATAACTCTTTTTAGTTAATGAAGGAATTGGAAGGCTATAATATAGAAGTTTAAGACAGTAGATTATAAAATAAAAAGGTAGTTCATGTACAACAAAAACAACATG
>KZ451951.1:3126987-3277542 GCA_002786265.1 Apostasia shenzhenica
ATATCCACCATGGATATTATTAAATTCCTCAGCAACACGTCCAACATGTCCATTTAAATCTCCTCCAATAAATAATCTTTCCTCCTGAGGTATCTCTTGTATTAACTCTTCTAAATCATTTCCAAAATTTTTCCTTTGTGCTCGCATCTAAGCCAACTTGGGGAGCATACACACTTACAATATCAATGATACAAAAATCAAATGTACATTTCTTCAAAATAATTAGAAGAAAGAGCTAGCAAAGCTTCATTACATATTCTAGTAAGTTGCACGGTGAAAAAAAAAAAAAGGTTGTATGCTCCCCCTCAGGGGGGCTATTTGACACGCTGTTAGTTGCCATGTGGAGAAACATTTGGCTACTTGTCAGGCTTATGGTATTGAGTTTCAGTCTTTTTTTTTACGGTTTGGCTATTTATTTATCTCTTGATGTTGTTTTGTTCATGTAATGCCTTTGGAATGAAAGTAAGAGATAGGCCTAGCAACATCTTCCCTCGTCTTCAATCATATAAAAAAGCATACTAAGTCAATTGTTAGGTTGTATGCAAAATGGGGAAGCCTTTTAATTTGTGTTTGTAACTTGCCTTTCTTCTATGCTTGATAACAAAAGACAACAATTCTTATTTATTATCAAATGTGAAAAGCTTCAAGATACCATCTATATTAATATAAGATCTGTCTGTCATAATAGCTCAATATTGGGTCATATTGATTGACAAAGCTAATTGAAGTCAAAAACTGATATTCTAATAGAAATGTGCATATGACCAGGTTATAGGAAACACTACCACCAACAATAGTCATTTATAGAATGGCTAAAAGGACAGGACCTAGAAGGTATGGAGGAGTTACGAATGGATAATTTATAAATGTAAAAACAACAAACTCAATGAAGAAATGCTGAAGTTTATTAAAACGTAAAATCGCCTTGAGCTTAAAATGCATTTCAATTAAGCCAGCTAGACTTAAAATATTTAATTCCAAGCCGACTCCAAATTAGAATTGAAACACCTTGATTTCAGAATTGAAGTAAATTGAATCAAAATTTAGTTGAAATCCAAATAAATTGGGTAATTGAAGACCAAAAATTCCCTACTTATGGCAAGGTTTATACTCATGACCTCAGCTTGAAGTAATATAGGGCTCAATCGCTAATGCACATTACATATTTATTTTACAAAATATATTTTTATATCTCATAAATTTATCGTAACCATCATGAATCATATTTCAAAAGGGCCATGTGGAACTCAAAATCAACAAAATAAAAATTTCGAGTAAGACCACTTGGCTCATGATTCGGTTCAAATTTTTGGTATGATGTCATATCATTCATCTCTAGTTGAGACAAAAAAAATTCTTTCAAAGCTAGAATAATATTCATATTTGCTAAAGTTCTCATTAATATCTCTAAACAATTATGTTAAATGGTTCATTGTATCTAGATTACTTGCAATATTATGAAGGTTTCTTTCCTTCAATAATACAAAAAAAAAAAATCTACTTTTTTTTAAAATTCGACATGGTACCAGAGCCACGTTAGGGCTCTTCACTTCGAATCGCATCGCGCCTGTTACCCACACTCTACCTTACATCACCTCACTAGTCTCCAGTCTCCCATCTCACTACCTCCGCAGGAATAACTCACATTATTGTTTCATCAACCCATGCGACCATCGTGCCATAGTATCCAATGCTTTGCCTCACCATGTCATCAGCTTGGCTATGCTTGCTACTTGCATCGTCAAAACCCCCCTGATCCAAATCATGGCTAATAGCGAAGCACACTAGTCCACTATTTTCATCGTGCTTTCTTCCAATAGCCTTCAAGTTCCACCAAAATCTTCTCATTCAATCCTTCACTAAGCAAGTTATCCTACTAGCCATGTTTCTTGTGCGTGTGTATATTTATCTTCAATACTTGACACAAAGCCATGATTAGCCCTAGCCACCTCCTCGATATTGGAAGCTATTTCATCTCTACTACTAGCTCGTTTCCTTATCAATATTACTATAGAAAAACATGATGCTTCACTTATTATTACGCCTACTACTTTGGTTTTTACAATTATCATTATTAAGATATTGAATGGCAATAATTATTCCACTTGGGCTGTGGATATCGAACTATGGTTCATGGGCAAGGACATAAGGAACATCTCATTAAGACGGTTGAAGACATCCTGTTGAACATTCAAGTGGGAGAAAATTATGCCCTATTGTGTAGCATGCTTCCACAAACTATTGAATCTTCACTAAACTATTTCCTCATCAATATTACTATAGAAAAACATGATGCTTCGCTTATTATTACACCTACTACTTTGGTTTTTACAATTATCATTATTAAGATATTGAATGGCAATAATTATTCCACTTGGGCTGTGGATGTCAAACTATGGTTCATGGGCATGGACATTGAGAACATCTTATTAAGAAAGTTGAAGACATCCCTGTTGAACATTCACTACTTACATAGCTGATATAAAATGGAATGAGAGTACTCCTCTCCCACCTGATTTTTGCATGATCCTTGTTGAGGATCACAACTATTGTACTTGTTATACTTGCTTTGCTTTTTATGGTATACTAGACTTCCGCCGAGTTACAGCAATGTATGTGGAGACCTACGTGAGTGGTCATGGAAGAGGTTGGTCACAATAGCAACAAAAATCATCCTTATTGTGACCATAGCGAAAATCTTTGACACAAAAGATTGATGTTGCATATTGCATGGATGCCTTTTATCACATGCAACCAATGTTATTCAATCTAAAAACTCCGAAAGCTCAAGGAAGAATCATCTAGCAAAAACCTTTCTGCACCTAAGTACGAGAATTTCTTGAAGTGCTTTGCAACCAAGTAGTCTTCCTTGCCTATTCCTCAATAACAAAAGATAATGTCATCACCTATCTCACTCAGTCTCCATTGCTTGGCCCACGGATTTTTGATTTTAGCTCTCTACCCATCATTACCCTAGCCGATGGCTCACCAACCCAAGCTAAAAGGATTGCTCAAGCCAACCCTCTCCCTGCTATGCCACTTGAGTCAGTTCTTTACATCTCGATTGTCCATTTAACTTAGTATTGGTTCATCATTAATGTTATTTTTTTAACGTTTGGTCACCTATGAAAAAAAATCTAATCTTGTGCGAGATCAAGTTACGGGGAGGATGATTGGTAATGACAAGATCCTTATCATCTCTCTCTGCTAACATCAATTACTTGTTCACTTATAGACTTATAGTTATTTGGGTCATCCAAGTTTGAACAAGCTCTAAGATATGCCCTCTTAATCCACTTAATCTTCTTAAAAGGGCAAGTCAAGTCAACTCAAGAAACATATCCAATCACTTTCTTAGTCGTGTTAAGAATAGGGTTGAGAGGGTATCAATATTTTATTATTTTTATTAACGATTATTCACATTACACATATTTGTTGCTTATGAAAAATAGATATGAAGTGCTTTCTATATTCCAAATGTTTGATTTGGAAATTCAAATGCATTTTGATGTCTCTATTCATATGACTTGTTGAGCAGAAGAACAAACATTTAGTGAAAACCACCTACTTTACCCCTTCATGCCAATGTTTCACTTCATTTTTGGGGGAATGCCATTCTCACTTTTTCTAACTTAACTAATATTGTATTGACATCTATTATTCATAATTAAGTTCGCCACTCAAAAATATTTCCAAGTCACCATCTTTTTCCTGTTTCTCCATGTATTTTTCGTTGTTCTTGTTTTGTTCATGACCTCATGCTAAGAAAGCTATCTTCTTGATCACTTAAGTGTGTATCCTAGTGCTATATTTGTCTTCTCCACATTACGAAGAATAAAACTATCACTATATTTGTTTCTTTTCCTACTTCTTCTTCCAAGCGCAGGATAACCCCAAGGGGTTGTGGGTTTTTTTCTACCAATTGGGGCTCTCCCTTCACCGCCCCCATGGGGATGGTCTACAGGGTTCATAACTACTCTTACTACAGGACGCTTACCTAGCCAACACTTAGATCCGGCTCTACCCAAACTTTTTTGGTTCACCCCAATATTACCCACTTGTCCGACTGTTGCTAAGCAGTTTTTGGATATCAAACGGACCTCCCCAGATGGTAATCTTAATGTGGCTGATTTACCCTCTTTTGCAATCAGTTTCGCTACAGCGCCTGCTGCTCTAGCTAATTGTCCACCCTTTCCAAGTGTGATTTCTATGTTATGTATGGCCGTGCCTAAGGGCATATCGGTTGAAGTAGATTCTTCTTTTTTATCAATAAAAACCCCTTCCCAAACTGTACAAGCTTCTTCCAAAGCATACGGCTTTCTAGATGTATATGATGATATCTAGACAGATGGATCTTATATGAATCGTATGATGAAGTACCACATGAGTGGATATATAGGAATCCAAATCTGCCGAATCACTCATGTTATGATCTTCTACATCCTAGGTCTCCCCGTTCCGTCATCTGGCTTATGTTCTTCATGTAGCATTCAGACCGAATGACTCTATGAAATTACGTCGATACTTCCACATATTACGGGTAACGTAGGAGACATCTCTATTTTTCCCCGGGGGGTCTTTATAATTACCGCTGCTTAGCTTTCAATTCGCCTCTGACCATCAAATGAAATGTGAATAACCCGTCCTCCTCTCTTTGAAACGGGGGGCGCTTCAAACAATTTTGTCTTCTCCATATTACCATATCTCTAGAACTATCACTAGCTTTCTTGTCTCTTCATATCTTCTCCATATTACCATATCTCTAGGGCACTCCCGGTTCTGTGTGAGCTTCAAATAATTGTCTTCTCCATATTATCATATTTTGTCTTCCGGTTCTGTGCGCGCTTCAAACAATTTTGTCTTCTCCATATTACCATATCTCTAGAGCTATCACTAGAACTACCACTCAATTATATTTCCAAGTCAACATCTTTTTTCTGTTTCTCCATGTATTTTTCATTGTTCTTGTTTTGTTCATGACCTCACGCCAAGAAAGCTATCTTCTTGTTCACTTAAGTGTGTATTCTAGGACTATCTCGAACACAAAAAGGATACATATGGTATTTTCCTAATCTTAAATGTTAGGGTAAATTGCATCTGGGCCTCTGAGATTGGAGAGAGAATGCAAAATAGTCTCAATTTTAAAAATTTTACAAGACAGATCCCCATGATCTAAAACAACTTTCTTATGCCTAGTTCGGATGTTTTGGTATTAATTTATAAGCATTTAGAATGGTACACAATGAGACTGATCATTCAATATTCTACAGCCATTCTATATTAAAAGAAAGTATCTATCTTTTCGTCTGTCGTTTATGTGAACGACATTTTTATTATAAGACTAAATCAAGAAGGAATCTATCAATAGAAGCAACAACTTTTTCATAATTTTCCAGAGCAAAAACTTGGGGATGCTTTGGTATTTCCTGGTATTGAAGTTGTTTTTTTTCACAAAATTTCTTGGTATTGAAGTTACCGGACTAAAAATGGTGATATTATTTCTCAATGAAAACTATACTTTGACATAGGCTTGTTAGCTGCTAAGCCTATAGGTACTCAGATGGAACCTAATTTCCAGTTATTATCATCACAAAAGAAGCCTCCAACAGATCCTGGAAGGCATTGAAGTCTTGCTGGACGATTGAACTATCCTATGGTGACCTGGCTTGTTATATATTTTCTCATTACAATTATTAATCAATTTCTAGACTGAACCATGTGATAGCATTGGGCTGTTCCATTCACATCATTAAATTTATGAAAAAATTATATGCATGCAACTAAAATCTAATTATATTAGATATTCGATGCCCAAATCTTTAAAATTATATATACGTTACAAAAATCATATGAAAATTACAACTCACATTCAACTCATACAACAAAGTTATGGCATATATACAAGAAACGTTATAATCTTTATATGATTGTTGTGGCAAGTTGGCACATTCAAATATGTAAAATAGTAAGATTTAGTGACATGTAGTTTGGATATTAAACGAGCACCTAGAGGACTGTTATACATAGAAAACATATGCAGATTAAGCAGGATCACTTACTGAACATCGTTCTACCTCAAGGTACTGTGATCTTTTCAGCATAAATTTCGTAACTTGAAAAATTAAAAGGTAAAATGTAGTTGCTAGATCTCATGTTGAAGCTAAATATTGATATCATTAAATGCGAGAACATATGGCTAAAGAAACTGCTTAATGAATTGAGATTGGCAATTAGGACCCAATGAAGTGGGTTAGAGATAATCACGCAACATTACACAATCGCACTATCTCCGATCCAATCTTTCACAAGAGGACCAAGCATATCGAAGTCTATTGTTATTTTGTAGAAAACAAGTTGATTGACAGAGACATCTTGACATGCTTTGTCAATTCAAATGATTAACCAACAGATTTTTTCACTCTCTTAAAGGTCCTCTAATTAGACATATATGAGGCAAGCCAGGTGCATATGATTATGATTTATATGCTCCAGCTTAAAGGAAAATATCAAATATGTAGTAAATACATTAAATATAAGGGTATATTAAATCAGAGGAATTCAACGAGCCATTAGTGTTGGTGCATCAAGTGTGGCTCACTATATCTAGACTCCTTATAATCTTTATAAAGAGGAGTTTCTTCCCTTCAGTAATATGAAAAGATTGTTTTATCCCTTTTTTCTCAAATTTGACAAGTTGAAACAGATCAATACTTTTTGTTGTAAGCATAAATTATAATTACATAGATTGTACTTTATGTTCTTAAATAGCCAACTTGAGATGATATTCTTAATTTAATAAGAATTCCCAACCACTTGAATGGGAAGAAAGATATGATGTTCTATGGACATAGGTAACATCAATTCCATTTTGAGCAAGACAACCAACTTGAACTTGAATTTCTGAGTAGATACCAACTCAAAATTGGCCAAAAATACAAATCATATCTATTCTGTGTTAGTTTGATCACAGAATCAAGCTTGCTCGGGTTTTGAAGCAGCTAGAACTGAGTTTTTCAAATTGAGTAGGCTCAACTAATTGAAAAATGCCCCAACATTCATGTTGTTGGGGGATAGGTTTCAACCTAAGATCTCTAGCTAGGGAGGTGCCAAGATGGACCAATTAAGCAAAGTTTGATAACCTATTATGGTTTGTTCATTTATATAAAAAATAAATAAATCATAAATATTTTCTGGCATTCTGAGTGAGCCCTGTGAAACCCAAGATCTACGTGAAATCAAAATTTGAGCAAAACCTACTGGCCTATTCAATTTGAAAATTCTGATTTAATTTTGAATAGGCTCAAAGTTGGTGAAGAGTTCTAGTTTTGATTAGCCAAGCCCATGAAGTACAATAGTTGAGCTGAGGTGGTCGTACCTTATGATGCTACAGGTATAGTTAGGGCTGAAAAGTAATGAAAAATCACTACAGCTATAGCTAGGGCTGTAAATCAATGAGCTGAGTCAAGTAGTGATCTGTTCAAGTTCCTGTTCGTTTACTAAAATCAAGCTCGAGCTTGTTCAAGCCTGGTTCATGAATATAAAGGGGTGTTTGGCCTTGGTTCACGAACAAGCTCACTAATGTTATCATGAATGAGCTCATATATATTTGACAAATTTTTATATATCAAAATGTGTTCATAAATATGCTGATCATCATAATTCATGAATTTATTTCTTATTAATAAACAAGATATACTAAAATCTCTAAAAGAGTATGATATCAAGCTTTATAATTGAGCATGCTCATAAATATTATATGAGCTATTCACGAACATTAATGAGTTGAACACCAGTATATTCAAACTCGTTCATTTACGTATCAAGTTTTTAAAATTATGTTTAGTTTGTTTGTTAATCTTGATGAACCCAACATTAATGAGCGCTTATCGAATCGAATATCAAGCTGTTCATCGAACACTAGGTTCATTTATAGCCCTATCTACAGTACATCCAAAATGATACTTGAGATGTTTAAGATATAGTAACAGAAACACTTAATGGGTAGTGTAGGAACAATTAGTCTTCATTATCAGCAATCATGACAGATTCATGGCCTTCTCTTTTGTAAATTTCACTAAAATTCATTCAATCATAATGAACAGCAATTTTTCTGATGAATACGTTTTCAGTAAACATAAAACATGAACAAAATTCTATTAACCATGAACTTTGCACAATAATGAAAATGTTAAGCAAAATAAAATCCCTTTTAACAAATTCAAACTCCAATAATATTTCCTTGTATAGAATGTCATACCTCTCCACCAAAAAATCCATCATAAATGTTGACGGCTTCCCGACAACAATGGGATCCTTTTGCACTGTACCACACACAGCCGCAACCATGCATCCCGCACCTACATTTCTAACCAAAGCGGTAACATGATGAAAGTTCATTTGAAGTATTTAACGATGTCCTAAGAACGAACCTGGCCATTCCTGCAAATCTGTGAGATGGCCAACAGCATCACGATTAGTAGCAATGAATAGGCATCCAGGGTTCTCTCGAATGCATAAATTTGCATACCTATCACAAGGCCCAAATCTATTTCAGTTAAACAAGGCGAGCATTTTTCTTCAGAAAGGTCAAAATTTCTCACATTGCAAGTAACAAAAAATGATGGCACACATTCCATTTTCACAAAAATTTAAAAAGTTCATGATTAAAACTAAACATAAACAAAAACACATATGGATTATTTTCATTTAGATTGTATATGAAATTAAAAACATGCTTTTCCTTTTTGGAAAAAAAGATTGCGTTTAAATAAGCTTAAACTTGTAGAAAAACAAGCGGTTACAACAATAAAATGAGAACATAAAGGATGCAATAGCATTAAGTAATAAGGCAAGAAGCCTTCTTCATGGATACACAAAAGCGGGAAAACACATTTTTTTCTTGAATATAGAAACACTTTTTCCAAGTGAGACTTTTTGAGCATGCAAATGCACCCATAATGTGCAAATTCATTCAACAATATACTTCCATTCTCACACTACAAGAAAGAAGAGCCCATAACAACAAAAATTTATAAAAGGAAAAACCTTACATTAAACAAGCTTACTAACAACCACTTAACAAGAGTATCATCTTCTACTAAGAGGAATTATCAAAAGGAAAAAAGTTTGTTGGTAATCGGTATAAACTCAACAAGTTACTTTTGTTAAATTTTTGAGATAGCTTTTATGAAACTCTAAATATCAGATATCACACAAACTCAGCATTTACTACAATGACTACTTTTTCTGCTCACAAAACAATTTAAAATAATTATAACTCTTGAGCAAACTAGGGAAAAAAACTCTTAGAGCAAACTGCATACTTAAGCACAAATTATATCCACATAGGTAGGTTATATAACAAGCTTAACTCACTCCAAAATGAAGAAGACTATTTGTAAGATTTGATCTCCATCAAAGTTAATATGAATTTTTTCATTCCATATATCCAACCATTAAAGCTGAAACATGAGAACAAGTTTATGGTACGTTAGAAAGCCAAAATACAAAACGGAAGGTAGTGGATAGCTTGGACCATTGATGCCAATAAAAGTTCTACAAATTCAAAATTGGTTTATTTATCTTGATTATCAGCAAACCTAATTACCCTGAATTTTTCTCCTTTTTTTTCAAAAAATACCCTGAACTTTTCTACATTCACCAAACGTGACAACTTCAAGGATAAATTTGTCATTGATGCAAGCAAAAGATAGGATCTTACTGAAGCTTGTAATAATTTATGTATTGATCAAGTCCAACAATGACAGCTCCAACCTGGGGAAACAGATTTTGTTTGTCATTGTTTAGCTGATATACAAAACCTAGCTGCTTTAGTACAAAAGAAGTATTCACAATCTTGCCACCAACACAGGAAGGAAGGTCCATTACATTTTTATCATGCTCAAACAGGGAATTTGATTTCATATGAGCACTCTTCTTTCCATCTTCCTGCACCAAAGTTCACCAGTATAGAATAACAAACTAAACTTGGAAGATACAATCAGTTAATAGATTCCTTAAACACCTAAAATTTCCCTATAGTTCCTGATTTTGTAACTTCTAAAGCATTCAATTTGGGTAAATTATTCCCAGACCCAAAGGTTTAGGACATTTTTCACACCGGTCCACAATTTTTGAATCATTTCAACTAGCTCATTTACCAAAAAATTTGAATTCAATTAGGTCCGTACATTTTGAATTTTATTAATTATAGGCCTTTTTTTAATAGCATTGCTTGAGCAAATGACATAAGCAGTCCTCTATCTCTCTTTGTGGATGATGGGAAAGAGAGGGAGAGTCAGTGTACCCCTCCCTTATCTTACAAAGGGGAGAGGGAGAGGTAGAGGGAGAGGGAGGGAGAGAGGGAGAGAGGGAGAGAGGGAGAAGATTTAGCAGTGACATGGGTACTTTCATTTCATTTAGCAAAAGTTTAACAAAAAGATGTACATGATAATAGACGTCAACCTTAAGAACCTACGTGAAATGATTCAAAAGACATGAACCAACTTAAAAACTCTCATAACCTCAGGGGTACGGGTATAGTTTACCCTTATGAATTTGGTCAACTTTAGGATATACATATCAGGTAATTTCAGGGTGGAAAAATCATGTGGTGCTTTATCTCTAACCGGTCCACCCAAGCCTATATAACCAGCAAGCTCAAGTTCCTCCAATATCCCCTCTTCACCAATGACATAAACCTGAACAAAAACAAGTATTATTGATGCCGAATAGTTTGAAGCACTACATAACATGCTGTAGGACAAATATAGAATCAATGTTTAATACTTATTTTTTGAAGCAAGCAATCAAATTTACAATGTCTTATATTCATACAAGAAAACACCTCATAATGCAGCCCATTTAGAGCATCACATTAGCAAATCATGGGCAAGAAAAAAGGGAAACCTGTAAATTAATTAAACAAAAACCAATCGTTACCTTTTTTTCACGCGGAAAACCATTCAGCTTCAAGAACATAGCTGCCGCAAAAGAAGATGAGAATATTTCATCCTAACAATCAGAACCAACAGCATACAGCAAGTAAACCCAAATTATTCCTGGTATTAAAGTTCAACAAGTAAAAGCAAAAACGAAACCAACAGAGGACCTCATTGACATCTAGCCCAAAATGTCCAAACTTGTTCATATATTGCCTCCTCGATTTAGTCGAATTGTTCGTCACAAAAATCAGCCTCTTCCCCTACAAAAAAGCTAAGTCATTCAACGCCATCATCATCATCAACCTAATGATTTCTAATTTGTAGTAAAGCATATCCAATGCAACTTGTGGTGCTAATCCAACCTATCTAAACATTTCTGGCATAGTAACAAACCAATTTACTTTGGCCTACATTTTTTCTCCGTTTCCTTTAATCAAAACAAATATACCTGCATTAACAGAACTCACTCTTTTCTACATTGTACGTGTCGCAGCCCCTCGATTCTCCGCAATTTCATTTCCAACAAGTAAAATAACTTTTATTACTATAAAAAAAAATCTTTTTTACTTCATCTTTTCTAATCTCATCAACCTTAACATTCTCGTTTCAGTCGAAGCCATTCAAATTTCAAAGTCCAAATCCATACGAAAAGCCCAGGTCATTCAAATCAATTTCCGGACAATGAATTTGAGTTAAGGGTTAAGACTACCATGCATCGAAGGGCTTGCAGCGCCTCAGGGACGCCATCAATGAGCTTATCGCCCTTCCAGATGACTCCTGAACAAAATCAAATAAAACAAAATAACAAACCGTGATGGAAACGGAGAGGAAGAGGAGGCAAACGAAGAAGAAGATGGAGACCATCGCAATCGAAGAGGAAGACATCGACGGATCGGATGAGGCCTTCGGCGCTTTCGGATGAGAGCGCCCGATGCCGTAATCTCTGCCCAAGCTGACTATCAGCCGTCTCCTTGTTCTCTACGTCGGCCATCACTCTGCTGCGGGCATGGGAGGAGCGGAAGATCCGCGGAGAATTACATCGGGAGGGGCGGCGATTTAGCGTGAACCACCTTATAATTTGGTTACATTATGATTAACACAATTTTTTAATAATAATAATAATAATAAGGGTAAATTACATTATGATCCTTGATTTCAAAAATTTTTAATAAGATCTCTAAAATTTATAATTCATTTCAATCAAAGTTTTTTATAATTTTTTTTAAACTTTATTTTTAAATTAAATTTTAACAAAAAAAAATTATCCGAGTTCTTCCTGTCTAGAAATTATTTCATGTACATCATTTTTATGAACTTCGTCAATTTTTACTATTGTTTAAAAAATTAAAATCCTTACTTTACCATTATATTTGCTTCACAAAATAAATTAAGTAATACAAATATAAACTTAAAAAATATCTCCATCTTGTACGTGGCTTAATAACTAAATTGTAATATTTTTTTCAAATAGCTACAGCAATACAATAAAAAATAAAAATTAAGTTATAGTTATATTTTTTAAAATATACATACATATTTAAGCATTTAAAACTATTATTATAGGATACGGCACCGTTAAAAAAAATGGCCTAACTATAATAATATAAATACTTGAAATTATTTAATATATATAGCTTAATAGTTAAATTTAATAGAATCATAAAAAAAAACTCATGTGTAATAATTTCTCAATTGACAAATAAAGATAAAATATTTTTAGTTTTGTGAAAAGGTCTATCTTAAAATCTTAGATAAAATTTTCAATTTTAACACTCAAAAAAATAATAAGTTACTCTAGGGTTCTCACTGTCATTGACCCTATATTCCTTTTATTACAATTTAAACTCATATTCTATTCAATTATACTACAATACTAGATGATTCTTTTTAAATAAAAATCTCAATATACAAAATTAAAAAATAAATATGAAATATAAAATACTTGTAATACTTATGCAAAATAAAAAATATAAAATTATGATAATTATAGTATCTTTTAATTCAACTCAAAATTAAATTGAATTTACATTGAACTAATTTATCAACGATCAATTAAATCAAATGAACTTTTATTTAATTTTCAATCAGTATCAAACGAATATGAAACGAGTCTAAATTATACTGTCAAGTGCCCTCATTACTAACGAGGCCAACTATGTAGTTTATTAAAATTGTACGAGTGGATATGCTATACCATCATCTTCACTAGTTTAGATCTCAA
This sequence comes from Apostasia shenzhenica, assembly GCA_002786265.1. Classification (NCBI taxonomy): domain Eukaryota; kingdom Viridiplantae; phylum Streptophyta; class Magnoliopsida; order Asparagales; family Orchidaceae; genus Apostasia; species Apostasia shenzhenica. The sequence continues at coordinate 3,140,152 of KZ451951.1, forward strand.
ATTAATATCAGTTTACTACGTTGCTTAAGAAGGTACGCTTAAATGTGCCTCGTACAAGTTTTTGACACTTTTACATAACTAAATATAAAACTTACGGGTGAGTAAAATCTCCTAAGCTCAAAATTAGATTTAGAATTTGCTGTATTTTACTTAGTTCAAACTCAACTCGATTTCTTTATGATTTATTACAGTTAACTTGTTTGAAAAAAATTAATTTAACTCATAATCATCTGTATATCTGTATCTGTATATCTGTATGTAGGTATTTTATATGTATTTTAAAATGTGATGTATATGTGAATATGTTATATAAAATATATATTAAAAACTTTCAATTTAAATAAATATATACTATATATAAATTTAACTAAAAAAGTAATATATAATTATTTTGATTAGTAAAAAATTTTGCTGTCATGTATTGATTAAAATATGTTAGATAGTATGTTGTGATACTATTTAACTCTTATAATTATTTAATAGCATCAAATTTAGAAAAAATTAATTGTTCTAGGAATTAAGAAATTATTTCTAATTTAAAAACTTATATATCAGGTGCACTTAATTATTGGGTTTTATTATAATTGTTAATAGCATCTAATTAAATGAATAATATATATATATTTTATCTAATAAACCTATTTGAAAATCTATTCATATTTTCTTGAATTTTTAAAATTTTTATTATTTGTGACATTAGAGAGAGAGAGAGAGAGCTGAAGAACCTCTTTTCCTTTATATTCTCATATAATTTTTATTTCTCCATTAATGACATTAAAAAGAAAATATTATGATCTTCTATTATTCATTATATTTTATGGTATATAATGAGGGTTATTTTGTAATCAAAAAGGGAAATTAATTTGATTGATGCATTGTTTAGTTTAATTTTATTTCATTATGTGCTTCTGTAAATCTGATGATTTAATTGCATGAAAATAATTGATTCACTATTATTAAAACCATATAAAATGTGAAAGTCATGTTATGCATGTTTGATTATTTTATGAAAATATTATTGGTGTTATAATATATTTATTAGTTTGTGAATTGATATTATCACTATTATATCATCGATGTTATTACTAATATTGACTTATTGTACACTGAATAATCCAAACAGTTACTAAAACTATCACCATTAACTGTACTGAGATATTATCACATATACTAAATTATTTTTTGCGATTTAAGACTTCCCATTGCATCAACTGGATGAGAATAATACCTCAATCATTACTGTTATTAAAAAGGAACGACAATAGTCTGAAAGTAACTCCCAAAATCCTAAAAACTGAGAAGATGAATAATTAAAAAGATTTTCAATTATCTGCTTAGATAAGGCTTTGTTTAGCAACGGGCTGAAAATCATGGCTAAAATTAGCCATAGCCAAAATTTTAAATTTATTTTAAAAAAACTTAAAAAATTATTTTATATCTCATCCTATACAAATTCCAATATTTAACAATCACTTTATTTCACATCTAACACAATTCTCAATAAATCAATTAACTTTATTTCACATCCCACATAATTTTTAATATAACTAATTCACTTTATTTCATATCATAAGAGTTGATCCTACAGCATATATATATATATATATATATATATATATATATTAAATAGTAAATGTGCATTTGGGAAAATGATGAATTCTATATAGTTAAACGTGCATGAGCCAAAATAATAATAGGATAAGTAATTTTCTAAAAAGAACTTAAGTCGTGTAATTTTTAAAAATTAAAGTAAATTCTATCTTTATAATTGAATCATGAGACGTTATGTTGCCCGCCGAAAAAAAAAAAAGTTGAAATAAAAGGGTGCGTAGAGTTTTTTACATAATCTTTAACAAAAATATCCATTAAAAGGAAATGATATTTTAGTAACTAAGTAAATAAGAAATCATTAATAAATAACATAATTTGCTGACAAGGACTAACGTAAAAGTTTTAATTTGAATGCAAGAATTTATTTTTAAAAATTAAGTTCCTTTAGTTTGGCCTATATACCATTAGGTCTACATAAATTTTAAATAAATAAAATTGGTCTTTTAATTTAAAAAACATGTAAATAAATCTATTAATATTAATAAAAAGGTTCAATGAATAATATTTTTACTAATTATAGATTAATTTAATTAATTTAAAAATTACATTAATATTTCAGATAAATATAACATCAAATCTTATTTAGTAATTAAAAAAATTTATTAAAATTGAATGACCTATTTGCATGTTATTTTAAATTAAAAGACTGATATGCTCAAAATAAATTTTTAAACTAATTTAATTAATTTAAAAATTTGGGAGACTTAAATGCACAGAATCCCAAACTAAAGGACATAATTGTTATTAAAAGTTTAATTGCATGCGAATGCTAACATATTACAAATTAGTTGTAACTTTTTAAAAATCTCAATTTGAATCGCTGATATTACAAAATCGATATCGCTTGATCTTAATTAAAATATAATTTTAATTTTTATATTATGTTGTAAGATTATTATCAATTATTAATTTTTTTATTTTTAAAATTATAATTTTAAAACATTAATATTTATATTTTTGTAATTTCAAATTTTAAGATGAAAAATAAATATAAGAAATTTAATTTTTAAAAATAGTAAAAATATATAAATATAATAATTCTTAAAATATATAAATTATTTAAACTAGTTAAAAAAATAATTAATTTTTTAATAGGAATAGTTAGCAAAAAATGTAAGATTTTAACAGATAGATTAAAATTGCAGTATTTTTACGATGTTAATGATCAAAATTGATATGGTTTAAAAGTTGGAATCCATTTGCAATGACTTTTCAATTCTAGGGGCCTGGATGCAATTGTCTCAATATTTAATCAATTTGATATTATCGGACCCAATAGAAAATATATAAATCCGATAAGCCTGCGCCTTCCCGGGCTCCCTGCGCCATCGAAAACCCGCAATTTACGACAGCTCTTCTAATTCTGCTTCCATTCTTCGGAGCCGCTGAACGGAGAAGAATATCGGGAAGGCGAACGACGAGCGTGGAGGCGGGGAAGGTTGAGAGAGGAAGACCCAAAGAAGAAGAAGCGGCAGAAGAGCGCGGGGGTGAATGTGCCAAAACCCTAATCTCTGCTTTGCGATGAGTCCCAGCGACCCTCCGAGCCCTAGCGGCCCGGAGGAGGCGGAGCGGAACGCAAAGAGGCAAGGACAGCTGCAGGAGTTTGCCGGGGCGCTCGCCAACGGCGGCGCCGCAGACCGTGTCCAGGCGGCGAGGGAAATCCGCAAATTTGCCCGACGATCGCCGAGGGCTAGGTCCGCCTTGGCTGTTCCTGCCATCATCCAGCCCCTCATCGCCATGCTTTCCTCTGTTGATCACAGCTCTAGGGAGTCCGCTCTCCTTGCTCTCCTCAATATCGCTCTCCGCAACGAACGGTGTGTATGTTATTTCCTTAAAGAGTTATCAATTTTTTTATCAAATATGATGCAGTTCAATTGTGAAGGATTCCTTTTTTTCTGGAGATGCTTTCTAATTAGAGGGACCTTCTGAATGTGAAGGGAGATAAAGGTATTGATAGATTATCTGCAAATTGTTGTTGGGTATCACAAACTATGCTGTTGTTGGATTTTATTGCATTCCCATTCTGCATTTTTTTGTGGCGTTTCTTTTCTATGCGAGACAAGAAATGTCACTAAAAATTAGCATGGGATGTGAACAAATTCAACATTTTTATAGTTTGCGAATAACAAATACAGTCATTAAGACATGATGTAGACTCACGGAGAGCATTCCTTTAAATAGAGTTGAATGAAAAAAGAGAAATCCATGTAGCTTGTCCAACTAGTTTATGATCAAGACTTGCTCTTCTTATTCTTGGCAAGAGGTTTTGATAGGGAAAACTGCATGTCCCTCAGCTTGTGGGGTTAGAACATGTTGTTCCATGTGTTTTAGAAACGCAACACCATTTACACGGTTCACTTATGTCTTTAATAGATCATCAAAGTCAAATGATGTCAGTTGAGTTTACCGGAAAATATTTGTGAACAATGATGCATTTTAGCATGAATTTCTTTTTGTTTTTTTTGAGCAAACATTTTAGCATGAATTTCATGTAAAAAGAAATGTATGTACCTGAGGGGAGAAGGGGAGGCAGGTTATGGGGTGGAAGGAGAGAAGGAACAAGGGATCACCATCCCATCACTAAGAAATAGCTCCTGGAGTTAGCATCCTTTCAATCTCTCTAATGCAAGATTGTGTTGTATTTATAATTTTTGGCATACAATTTAAATTCAAGAATAAGGAATTAGACAAAATTCCAGCAAATTACTAGGAAAATTCAACCTGTAATTTAATCAGGTGATTTGAGGTAGGGCTATTAATAATTCGATCTTGAGCCAATCTCATCTCGATTCAAGATTGACTTGAAAGTTTTCAATTCGATCTTGAGCCGATCTCATCTTGATTCATTCTAAAGAACAAAAAGAATTCGATCCGAGCTGGTATAGCTCATTTGTTATCGATTTAGGCTCAATCTGAGGCAAAGTCGATTCAAATTTCGATTAATTTTTTATCTTTTAGCCAAATCTTATATATAAATGTATTTATTTATTCAACCAATTTAAACTATGACCATTTATCTTTATTTTATATTTAAAAAATAAAGAAAATTAATCTACAATAAATATGGTTCGAATAAAAGATATGAAGGAGATTCTAATGAAGCCTTGAAGCCTTTCGTTAGACTATTGAAAAAACTAACACACTAAATTCAATTAAATTTATAAATATTTATAATATTTTCTATTTTTTGTAATTGATTTGATTTCGAGCTATCTCAATTCGATCTTATGTCAGCTTAAAATTGAATTGATAAAAATCTCTAACCATAAAAACGACTTGTTAGTCGGCTTGCTTGTATCGAGTTGAGTTGGATTCGATCCAAAATTCAATTCAACTTTCAAGCGATCTTCAATCTTCAAGCGAAATTAACAGCTTATTCTAAGGCATGGAAGCTATGATCTGTAATTCAGAATAGTAATGTTTGATGATCATTGCAGACACTGCAGATTTGTTCATGTGGATGATAACTTAAAAAAAAAAAACAGCAAGATTATGTTAAGAAGTCACCTGAGATTTAGTAATGATAAATACCTATAGCAATTCAAGAAAGAAAAAAATTCTTTTGGCTGGAGAAAACTGTTGGGCAAATAGATTTTGTCCTCAACTTGAAGATTTATCTTAATTATGCAAGTTTGCTGCATAACATATGTTTGAAATCATGTACAACGTATCAGATGTCTATGCTATTTGCAGGAATTTTAAATTAATATGGTGTCCAAGAGACGAAAAGAATACTAGTGATGTTAGACAGAAACTATTAATTAGTTTATGGTTATTTTTCATCTTCATTTGTTATATGTATCACCATAATCACTCTATTTGTGTCGTATGCTTCATTATTATTGCTATGATTGTGCAAACACGGGCAATCGAACAACTTGGTACTATTATAATTCTTGCATAAAATTTTTTGGTTTCTACTTCCTTTCACAAGTAGCTGGAATATCTCCATTTCATGTTATAGCTGAAGTTCTCAATCATCAAGAAACTTTTATCAATATTATGAACTTGCCACTGGACTGGAATTTATTGATACTCAATGAATCCAAGGTTGTCTTTTTCCCTTAAGTTATTTTGAGAAATGCTACATTCTGAGTCTATTGCTTCTTAAGCTACTACATTTGTGTCCTTTAGATTCTAAGACAACTGCAGTCCTATAGAAGATGTACTTATGTTAGCAATAGTTTAAATAATGAGGAAAATGTAAACTTTACAGACAAGAAAGAGACTTTTTGGCTAAATACCCAAACAACAGCCAGCTTAGTTCCGTTCCTCAGACTCATCTAGTTAAATATATATATTATTTATTTTATTTGTGTACATTTTTTTTTAAATTGTTTATTATACAAATCAGAGTGTCTTACATGTAGGTATAGGTGGTTTTGGGATTTAGATCCTTTTGGTTTAGTAGATGTTAAACATTCTTAGTGTCTTCATGGTTATCATTGTATTTGAGTTAGAAAGATGAATAAAACTTTGTTGATTTCTTTCTAGTAAGGGTGTGTAGAGGCATATAAAGAAATTATATCAATATATATATATATATATATTCATAAACTTATACATTTAACAGTATGTATATACACGCCCAAATACATGCACATGTATACATAGAAGCATATGTACAAGTTATACAAAAGAAACATGTATGTACATACATCTTTATGGTATTTTGGAGCTGCGTTGATCCCAAGTTTGATCATGAAATGTTTTATTGATTAGAAAAGATTATGCTAAACCTCCTTTTGTTTTTAAAGCTTATCTCAATCTGTTGCCACTTAAAGTCTTTGTGGTAATTATGTTTATTAACTGGGAGCAATGCTAAATTGATATAAATTGATGAAATTATTTCAGCATGCAGCTGTCTGTTGCAAATTATCTTATCTTCTGAACACCTTTCAGATAAACAACTCTAAAGCTTCTAGCCTTGTATGATCCAAATCATTTTGATTTTAGGATAATTACATATGTCATCCCCAAAGTTTGCTTTTGTTACTTATTTAAACCCAAAAAATAAACATATACATTTTTGCCCCCAACTTTGATGAATAATTATAATTTATCTTCAAATTTTACATCTATTATCCATTGAAAGATATATTAATTACAATTTTTACCTCTTATTGAGGGTGAATTATAACTATTCATCAAAGTAGGTGTGATAGTTGTAAATATTCATCTTTAAACAAGTAATGAGGGCAACTTTGGGAGTGACATATGGAAATCCTTCTTTGATTTTTTGGTTCTTATGCACTATGTGTGGAGGGATAGCCTATATTCAACTGAAATAAATTGCTTTTAACCTTATTGTTGGCTTGTATTAAGACTATCTATCCATCACCCCTATACTTTGGTCCAGAAATAAGGAGAAGATAGTGTCAAATGGTGTTGTACCGCTTCTTGTGGACATCCTTAGATCTGACAGCAGCCTGAGGGAGCTAGCAACTGCAGCAATTCTCACTCTTTCTTCTTTGAATTCTAACAAACCAATTATTGCTGCCTCTGGTGCAGTACACCTTCTAGTAAAAATCCTCGTATCTGGAAGCATGCAAGGCAGAGTTGATGCTGTAACTGCTCTCTACAACCTCTCCAACTGCAAAGAGATTAGCGAAGATATTCACCTCTCCATTGAAGCTGTTAGGCCACTTCTCACCCTTCTCAGAGATAGCAAAAAGTACTCCAAGTTTGCTGACAAAGCTGCCGGCCTCCTCGGAATCCTTTCCAAATCAGAAGAAGGACGGTGTGCAATTTCGGAAGTCAGAGGAGGGATCCTGACGCTAGTTGAAACTGTCGAAGAGGGATCTCTACTTAGCACCGAGCATGCGGTCAGTATTCTTCTCTCATTGTGTCGGAGCAACAGGGAGAAGTATAGGAAATTAATACTCAACGAAGGCCCGATTCCTGGGCTTCTAATATTGACAGTCGAGGGAACAAAGAAGGCCAATGATCTGGCTCGTGATCTTTTGGAGCTCCTGAGGGATGATTCTAGGCATAAGAAAGTCGCATCAGAGGACTTGGAAACTATTGTTTACAGTATCGCAACGAGAGTCGATGGCCCGGATAAGGCAGAAGAAACGGCCAAGAAGTTGCTGCAGGATATGCTAAGGAGGAACATGGAAGCAGATATTAACAGGCTTCAGCTTACATGAGGGAACAACTTGAATTGAAATCCCTTAAAAAACAAGCAGGTGTTGGCCCCAGAATGCAGCCATGAGAAAGTCATTTGCATCCTTGGGTTCAAGAACTCAGCTGACACTGCAGTTTTAAAACTACCCATAGCTTTCAGTTGTATTTTGATGCTTGAAAATGTGTAATTATTGTTCATATGAATCCACTACTCTCAGAATTAGAGCTCTTTGATTTCTGAAGTGTAGATAGCTTAGTCTTGTTGCTAATTTTATCAACTATCCAGATTCTTCTTTGGTTGCATTTGTTTGATCAGGTTAATGTTAATCAGATTAAAGATAAATTTTGATGACATGTTTTTTTATTGAAATTTGTCCTGTTAGCTTTAATTCAAACTTAAAGCAAACAAACATATAGCTGTGCATTTGTTTTTCTAGTCAAAGTTAACCTTAACCTTAATTTAAGATCACTCATATGTTTCAAAATTAAAAAAAAATAATTTTATTTTACATTTTATATTATCTATAATGTTAACTTTGACCTTCCTCAATCTTCTACTAAGCAATTGTTGAATCACCTAAAATGACTTAAGGCCAATAATGGAGGAAAAATCATTCATAGAAGTTATTTCAGAGGCTTGTGCTAATTTATTATTAATTTTTCCTTTTACTATACTTGTTCTATAAACATCACAGGTGAATGAAATGTTTGTTTTTGTTGAAAAATCTTGCTGATCAGTTCAGGTTGCATTTTTTATTGATTTTACTGTAGAACAGTAGACATTCTGTTCTTGTGTCCTCAATGTATGCTGATTTCCTTCTTTGTGTTCTTGATTTTGTTCAACTTCTGATGCTTTAGAAACATGGTGAATGGAAAAATAATTTCCAAATGTTCATGATTACAGAATTTCATGCACTATAATAAGATTCAAGTTTTATAATTGGTTCTGTGATTAGATGTTCATAGCTCCAGTCCATAGTTGAGATTAGTCAATAATTTTCAATTTTTAATATTTAAATTTCTGATTAATATATAATACATAAATCAAATTCTTTAAAAAAAAATTATCATTAAAGTTTTTTAAAATATTATGTTTATCCTAATCTCTTCTCTCTCACGATCTCTCTCTCTCCTCTTATCTCTCCCGGCCTTCCCCTCGCTTTCCCAGCCCTGCTGGTATAATTAAATTGATTTCGAGTGAGCCGAAGGCAACTCGAAATAAAAAATTTTCAATTCGGCTCGACTCAAAATCAGTCTGAAATTGAAATGAGATATGATTCGAGCCAGCTCGACTTAAAATGACTCAATTTCGAGCTGATTCAAATCACGATTCGAATCAGCTCGTAACTATAAAAAAATATAAAAATATTATGTGTCCAAGAGGATTTAATCTCTAGATCTTGAAAAGAATAATCCTTAAACCTCCACTCTACTACTGAACCACTAACTAAATTATATATAATAACATTTTATTCATATATATATTATACATCACAATTATTTATATTATGCATATAACTTCGAGCCAAATGAAATCATGTTTTAAGCGAGCTAGGGCCAACACGAAATCAGCTCGAAATGAACTTCGATCTAAAGTCCCTAGCTCATGATTTGATTCAAAATTTTCAAACTGATTTCGAATCGATTCAAAAATTGAACGAGTTTCACTCTCCTCCGGATGGGCTATGATAATTCATTTTTTATTTATTCTGATGATTATTACTTTATCAACCCGAAGCATATGGCTTCTAGGTTCACAATTGTAGTATCATATAATTATATTGAAAACTCTTTGCGAAACATAATCTCATTGAAAGTTAAGTATCTATGAACTTCTACTGCTCTTTGTCAATTCAACTCAACTTGAAAAATATAGAATAAATGAATATGTATAAATTTATTAGATTTAATGTTCAAGTAGAGGATGCAAGACTTGCTATTACCCTCAAACAAATGAGGTCGTAACATGGATGTATGTAATTAGAAATATAGACAAACCACAACTTGTCTATCAAATGTTAAGATATTATCTAGTTTGGTCGAGCCCATATCAACCCTCACAATTTTGTCCCCCAAAAGATGACTTGGCACCTTAGAATCACAATCACAGGACATTCCCTTCATTTTTTTATATAAGACAATTCATTTTTTTACTATTTTACTGGACTTAGAAGTCTGCCATGAGCTGCTCTTTGCACCATTCTGTTTTCTCAAGGCATCATCTGATGATCACTCCACATTCTCTTCAACCACTAGCATTGTAGTTGTATCTTGATATTTTTTGAGATTAAGGTCATCAAGTGAAAGAGACTAGCACAAGCTTGACTCGATGATAAGATTTTTTTTTTTTCGATAGCGACCCAATGACAAGATTATTTTTATTAGTTCCTTGCCCAAGACTACTATAGGATTCAAAATGCAACCTTTTCTTATTTCAAAGCAAACAATAACAAAACCTTTATCTCAAACTGATTGGGGTCGGCTACGTGTATGTAACTTTTTCATCCAACAACTCTATTCATTGCTCTAATGCAAGTGAATAAAGATAATGTGTGAGTGATGATTACACTTAAAGTCAATTTTGCCTTCTTCTCCTCTCTTTGTCATAACTATATATAGGTCACCTCACATTCACATATATGGGCTTCCATAGGCCTTCCCATTTGGCTAGAGATTGACCATACTAAATATGATATTACCACAAGAGAAAACTCATGGACAAGTGGAGATGTAATGATAGCACTCTGTTTTGGGTACCTAGAAGATGGGCATAAATCATGCTATATTCTATAGTGCCACAAACACATCTCTCTAAGGGGGCGTTTGGTTCAGTGTTATCTCAATATCAATGTTATTTAGATGTCATGTTATCTAAATGTCATTGTTATTCATCAATAGATATTTGTTTGGTTCAATGTTATGATATTAGAAAATATCAATGCTATCCAAATTATTTTTGTTTAGTTGGAAGTTATTGACATTATAATGACAAATTGATGGTGTTATCTTGAGATGTCGCCCAATTTGGAGTGACATCTAGATGTCATCATGTAATGACATTTTTGTAATTAATTATAATGTTATTTAAAGATGTCATTAAACCAAACAATTAATTTCTAAAGATAACATAACATAACATTGAGATAACACTGAACCAAACGCCCCCTAAATACAATCATTTCTAGTTTAAGAATTATGGACATTTTAAAAAATCACATCATGTCCGTGTTGAACACACGGACATGCAGAGACACGCAAGGACACGCAAGACAACCGGGGTCATGCGGGGATACGGTATCGAACATGCCAAGTGGCATGTCCTAATAAAATAATATTAAAAAAACTAAAAGACACTTTTTTAACACGCAAAGACACTTGGGACACCTTAGGACACTTCTGAGATACTTTTAGAATACTTATGAGATACAAAATACTTCCGAGGTATAGGACACTTCTGGGACATAGAGAATAAAATTGGATACACTCAATATTAATGTTAAATTTATTTATCAATAATATATTTTTGATAAACTTTATAAATACCTCTACCTCCTCTTTGTTCTTTTTAATAATATTTAAAAATTTTATTATTGCTAAAATTTTATCTAATAAAACTAAAAATTTATCTCTTATTATTAGTAAAATTTTACCTAATATAAGTCAAAATTTTAAGCTAACCAAGTTAAATCAAATTTCTTCCTTCCTTGCTACCCTTGAGCCTCATGAAAATGAACCAATCGCAAAAAATTTGGAACTATAACTTCACTTTTATTTTTCTCTCATCCTCAACACCAAGCGCTCTTATTTCCTCTAATTGTCATGTTCACTATAATTGTTCTAACAAGTAAAATTATATTTTCTTTTATTCTCTCACACACTTTATAAAGTAAATCCTAAATTTATATTTTAAATATCTTCAATGCCAACATCTGCCCTCAAGTTCTCATCTTAATCCTATGGGATTCCAGTGCTACACACAAGCTATCCATACTTAAAAATTTAAATTTATTTTATATTTTATGTATTTCTTTAAGTATAAATTATTAATTTTATTATTATTGTATCTGACGTGTCGTGTCATATCTGTGTTCTATATTTTAGAAAATTTTTATATCACTGTGCCAAATCGTGTAGTGCCCCCATGTCCCCGTATCATGCCCGTGCTTCATAGTTTCTAGTTCACACAAATATGATCACCTATGTATCGAAAAATAAAATAAAACTATAATGCAATTACCAATGTAGTAGCAAAGTCGCCCTAATAAGAAGATGGGATCAACAATTAAATTAGTTAATAATTCAAAACAGCTATGATTAGATTAATGTAGATTTATTTCTTCGGAGGCAAGTCGATTAATTTTGCTAAGTGAAGAAAATGAAGAAATTCTGCAAATCAACTGTATTCATAATTAACATGAACAGGCCCAGTTCTTGCATTGACAGATACAATATGATGCCAGCTGCTAACTTGAAAGCAGCTTTTGTTAAGCCAAAATTACCAAAAGTAGGAACATAACCAAAAGAATTTGGGTAATTACATCCAGGTACCTCTAAGGCCAGAGATTCATTACATGTAGGTCCCAAAAATTGACTTGATAAATTTGATTAAATTAGCTCTCAAGTGCATTTTGTCAACTACGATTAGGTTCCTAAAATGAACTTCTGATCATAAAAGGAAATGACACAGGTTTTGCTTGAAATAATAAGAGCACAAAGAATATCAGAAACTGCCCCTATAGCAAAGCATGAACTGCAGGCAAAGGAGTTTTCTATTGGTATGGGAGGGGAGGAAGAACATACCACTAGTGCTGCGGGGCGTGTAAGCACTAAACTAGAACAGCTTCATTTGGCTTCATTGAAAAGAAAAGATCTAGGACATCAACATGATTATGAACAGAGCCTGGGGATTTGGAGAGTATATCATGAGCAACTTCATGTCTCCCAGCTTCCAATAACACCCTGAAAAGGCGAAGAAATACGGATCTGGACGGGAATTCCTTGACGGTCATCGACTTCAGAAAGCTCAAAGCATCAGCAGCAGTGCCCGACTTAGAGAAGTGCCCGAAAAACGGTTCCACATAAGGTGGAAATCCTTGGGCCTTCATCAACCCCAGAAGATTCATGGCTTCTTTAAGGCTACCTTGGGTTACTAAACTTTCGATAAGAAACTTATATGAGCTATGCCATGGTTGAAACTTTTTTTTTGTTACCATCTCTTTTGTAATCTTGAATGCATCTTCATATCTATTATTCTTGCAAAGTCCATTCACCAATGCTTCGAAGGAACTACATGCCCGATTTCCACAGCCTTTCTTTTCAACCATCTCATGAAAGCAGGATATTGCATGATCTAGCTCACCGTCGAGAGCTTGATTTTGCACTAAAGATGCCCAGGTCTTCAGTTCCGGGTCTCGACCGTTTTTTTCAAGATCTTTCACATACTCACAAGCTTTGTCTAGTTTTCCAGCATCGCAAAGTCCAACCACTACTTTTGTGTGCACTGCACCATCTGCCACAAAACCACCTTCTTCCATTGCTTTCAAGACATTGTCACATTCCCCCAATCTACCAACGCTCCTTAGTGATTTAAGCACACCATCAAAAGTCAACTTTTTCACAGCATTTCCATCATTTATAAAAATCCTAACCACCCTTGTTATCAAAGGAGTATCCAAATCTTTGCTTACAGCAAGCTTTTTCAGAAGATACAGGAAATCTGAAGCTGGTGGTTTTCGTGAACCATTCATGGCAAATTCATACAAATTCACAGCAGCAGTAACCATTTTTCTATTGAGAAACCGACCCAAGACGGTAAAGTACACATCCTTCTCCATTCCATATCCCGAAAGGCTCATCAAATGAAGAAGTTCCCAGAACTCTTGAACGCAATCTTCCCGACCCAAAACCTTAGCCATTGCATTGTAAGCAGGACCGTCGATCTTAAATGACTTTTGGTCTCTGATCCAATTGAAGAATACCAAAGCTTTTTTTGGATTAGAGCTGAGCCTTTCCACCACGGAAGCAATCAATTCAGATGACAAATTATTACCTAGATCCAGCAGCTTCTTATGGATTGTAGTTGAATCCTCCTCTTCATTGCACATCTTGCAAATTTTAAGGCAAATTCTTCCATCTTGCTGAAAACAGTTACGAAGATACAATTCCTTTAAAAAGCTTCCGAAATCATCCCCATTTTCAGCTTTCTTGACACTCGCGGATAGCTTCAGGCAAGTCTCTTTCGAGATCCCAAAGCCTTTCTTCTTCATGATCTCAACCAAGTCCCAGAACTCCCCGGAATTCCCCTTGTCGCCGAGGATACCGAGCATCAAATTGTAAGACTTCGACCTCAAAACCTGACTTTCTCTCTCCGCGACCCAATCGAAGAACTTCTTGGCGATCTCAGGCCTCCCTTCGAGGTTCTGAAGCACCAAGTACGCGCTCTCCCGGCTCAAAGAAACACCGCAGGACTCCAGCTCGGCCTGGATCTCATCGGCGCCGATGGGTTTCGAGAAAATCTCCGCGACGAGGGCGAGCTCATCTCCCTTCTGCTCAATAGCGGCGGCCGACGAGTAACAACGACATTTGTGATTCCAAGCAGCACCGTCACTGACGAGAGAGTAAACAAAGCTAGAGGGCGGTCTCACCTGAAGCCTCTGCGCCGCTATTGCCCGTAGATTCCCGGAGATTCGTGGGAAGAGCGCTTTCCAAGCGTTTCTCATCGTTGTCACACAGGAGCAGAGGCGGCGGTTGGTCGGGAGATTCCGGAGGGGAAGAAGAGAGAACTTCCTGTTCTACTGCAAGCGTTAGGGTTAGAATTTTATTTTTATTTTTATTTTTTTTTGTGAGAACTAACCTCACTCGATTTTGTGAGTATTACTCAATTTAATTTTCACATAACTTAAAATCAATTTATTTAAAATAAATTTATACAATTTAAATTTGAATCAATACTTTGAGCTAAATATACAAATAAATGAACATTATTTAACTTAAAAATTTATGCTAAAGAGTTAAAGTCATAACTTACATATTATATAAAACTTATAATTTATTATTAATTGCCAATAAAAAATTATTATTTATATGAACTTTCAATAATTTTCTCCTCATATACAAACCTAATCACATCAATTATTTTTTACTTATCAAATACCATATCAAAAACTCATTTAATAATTTAGATATATAATTATAATCAATCATGATAAACAACATTAAGATATATGAGAGTTGCATGTCCCGCCTGTACCACCTGAATTATCTAATACTACGTGACGTTGAACAAATATTCGAATTTAAGTTGTGCCTGATTGTTAAAATGTGATTTGAATAATAATTAAATAATCCTAATTATAAAAATTATTTGTTAATCTATTGAGATTTTTATGAAAATCAGATACAAGATTTGTTATAAGCTACTATTATAAATACGGGATGATCAGGTAAGCTGAAAAAATTGGAGGGAGAGAGAGAAATAGAAAAAAACTGAGATTATCAAGATTTCTGGTGGAAAGCTGCAAGTTCTCAAGCTTTTTCTTGGAAAACGTGAATAGGTGATTCACTTTGGTATTTTCAACAGTAATGTCTCTTGAATCTTCTTCGTCGGCTACGGAGGTGATTTCATAGAAATCTAAAGGCAATCATCTGAGGCTCAAGGAGCGATTGAATTGTCTAACCTGAAAGAAAAAAAAAGATCTAATTTCTATATCCAGTCTGAGATCGAGAACCAAGTAATTGGTGTAAGATTATCTTTCTATCTAATTTTTTACATAATAAAAATTCTCTCTGCTCTCCCCGTAGATGTAGGAGGAATACCTCCAAACCGCGTAAATCTGGTGTTCTTGTACTTTTTTCGTTCTTTTATTATTATTATTTTTCATACTCATCTGGCACAATTTATTTGACTAACTACACGTCCGGCGATCCGAATTTTTCACTGCGTATTATTTCACAACACCTGATGTCTCAAAACTTAATTTTTAGGGTTAAAATAGGTATAATAATTTATTCACAACTAATGTGGAAGTAATTGTTTATGGGAATTCACAATAATAAAAAATAAAACATGTGATAAGATAATCCATAGAAAGAGATGATATACATAGAGCGAACTATTTTAAAAACGTCTTTTAAGTGCTGACATGCTATTAAAACTTAATTGTTACGATTGACAAAAAAATATTTTAAAAAATGCTAATAACTTTAGGCCACAGCATCTGACAATCACATTTTCTCTGATAGAAATATACAAATATTCAAATGTATATAACAGTAAATAATAAAAAATATATATAATCTCTGTTTATTAATCTATTTAATTTTAAACAGATATATCACAACACATATAAAATTTAATATTAAAAATTAATTTTATTTAATATCATACACATATTAATAAAATAATAATTATCTTATCACATTCTTCACGTATCTCAATATAATAACTAACTTTATATCACATTGCTCACATATCTCAACATAATACTTAATTTTATTTCACATCATTCACAACTTTAAATAAAAAAATATCTATTTAAATTTAATTTTAACTTAATTAAATTTAAATCTTACAAACAAATAAATACATATAATTGTATGCCATCGTAAACTCTTTCAGATAATAATAATATATAATATTACCGACTTAAAATAATTTAAATTTAGTATAATTTATGAACTTTTCTTCCAGCAGTAAAATTTGTGGTTATGCTACAGTAACAAAATTTGTCTAGGCATTAATTTTTCAAATTTATTATCTATAATACATTCTCAAAATAAGTAAATAATACCATTTTAATATAACTGTTTTTTATCGAATATAATTGTTAGCTGTCATAAAATTTCATGCATCGTTCGTACAAACATATCTTTCTAAAAAACAATATTAACAGGCAGTAAATTCCACACAAAAAGTTTAAATACTACATATCTTTATTCAAAAATAGGTCACCTAACAGCTTAAATTCAACGAAAAAAAATAAAAATCCAGGATCACCGAAGAGTTGCCTTAAATAGTTCTCTAACGAGGAGCTACTTCAGAATCTTTTTTCTTTGACTAGGGATAATAGTTTGGTTTGAAAATTAATAGTCGTTCAATGTTCAAACTAATACTAAGTTTAAAAACGAGCTCAGCTCGAATTTATTGAGCCAAACTACGAGGAATGGTCAGATCAATCCTCGTGGCTTGATCTATATTTTTTAAAATATTTCCTAACTAAAAGCCTAAAACAATTTTTGTAAGAAAAAAAAATCATTTCTTGGAGAGCTTGTGTTGGCTTGAGGCAACTCCAAGTTAAAACAAGCCCAGGTCAAACTGAAAATAAATTACGATGAGCTGAGTTTGAGCCGTGATCAGCCCCGCTCGAACTCAGATCGTTCTCGCCGCTATCTTCAGATAAAAAAAATGTCGGAATATCCGAAAATATTCATGAAATCACGAACATGCACCCTCTCTGGACAAAACAACTGATAACTTAATCAAGGACCAAGCATTCTACAAATCAAGAGCATATGTGCAGAGATTTTTTTTTTTTTTTTTTTTTTTGAAACACATTTATCTTTATTATAGTTGGGAAGAGAAGAGCAAAACATAAACAACACCAATTACAAATTGACAAGCACAATAACTGTTGCTACATTCTTCTCCTAACAAATAAGAAAAACTTGCAAGAAAATTTGCATGGTTTGGGCATTACGTCCAAATAAAATTTCCTCTAATTGTTTCACTCGACTTAATTCACCAAAC
Source organism: Apostasia shenzhenica (assembly GCA_002786265.1). Lineage (NCBI taxonomy): Eukaryota > Viridiplantae > Streptophyta > Magnoliopsida > Asparagales > Orchidaceae > Apostasia > Apostasia shenzhenica. The sequence continues at coordinate 3,157,634 of KZ451951.1, forward strand.
AAACCGAATAATCTTTAACTTCGTATGACACGAAGAACCATAGTTAGAACCTTTAGAAAGTCTAGCATCGAATACAAATCAACTTTCACTTAACCCGACCTGCCCTAATTATACGACAGCACTGAGGCCCTCAAAAAATAAAATAAAAACACTGAGGATAAAACATCAGATATAATTTAAAATGCAACACAAATTTTATAAATTAATGGGGTAACCGTCAAACTAAAAAACAAGATTTTGAGTTTAGAATACATATAGCTAATATTTAAGACATAACATTCTCTAGATAAAATTTTAAATCTATATAATGAACAGTAATAGATACAAAATTTAACTGATAATACATATTTTGATTTTATTCTTGTAATATGCATGTAAATTTCTTTTGCTCTTTAATGAAGTAATCTCTCTATCTTTAATGAAGTAATCTCTCTATCTTTTACTCAACACAACATGGTGCTTAAAAAGAACAAAAAAACCTTTCATTTATTAAAAAAAAAACGTATATATATAGCAAGATTTCTAACAGAAATAGCCCCTCCAAACTGACCTAAAATAAGGTCTCATGGCCCACAGCAATAAACCAACAGATATACATAAATTATAACATATAGCCATGAAAATTCATCTAAGATGAGAACCAACGTACCATAATCATAATGCAGAAACTCATTGGCCTATCAAATATGGGGATATTTAAAAAAAAAAAAGACAAATTTTACTCATACCTTCTAACCAGATCCGAAACGCACCGGCAGAATCTTAGGATCATAAGACGGCCATGCTCGAGACGTCGAACTGCAGCAATGATCTCGTCGACAATCGCCAGAGGCATGGTTGTTTCACAAACTCGGACCGTAAGTTCGGCAGGATAGACCCCGCTGTTGCCATCAAATGAGTTTATCATCATCAATTTGAATGAAGAGATCAGGTATAAAGGAAATGGAGTCATCTGCTCACCAGTTTAAGCTGCTCATGTCAAGGCCCAGAATGAGCTTAAGGCCACGCTTAAAGCTACCAAAATAGACTTGCAGTTCAAGGTTACCTGTTGCAAATGGGCCAAGTTCCATCAGGAAAAAACAAAGAAACGGGAATTATAATCCAAACTCAGGAATGAGAAATATTAGAAAATAATGTATTGAACCTCAAAGACTTTATGCTACGCACAATACCCCGTCAAATCATTTTAAACGTAAGAAAACAGCACCCTATTATTTACTGTCAGCAGCTTTTAAATTAAGGGCCTGGATTCTCATGTGGCATGTTTCAAAAAAATTAACAATAATAAAAAAAAAAATCTCATATGGTCTTGCTAACTTCAAAACAAACTGGATCTCATAAAGAAAAGATCAAGATAAAAGTCGGGTGTTTGTCTATTGTAAAAATACACATTGAATTTTTATATTAATTTCTCACACTACACAAATACTAACATCAGCAACCGACATAAATTTTAATATTAAAAATTAATTTTAGTTAACATCCAACACAAATCACAATATTAAATAACTTTATTTCATATTAAAATAATAAAATTTTTTTTTCTCTCTAAACCAAAAAGAGTGCAAATCAATCCAAAAATATAGTTTTCTTTTTGATAGTAAATCAACCCAAGAATATACACCTACCAAAAAAGGCTTAACCTTAATAATTGTGGGGATTTTTAATTGTTCCTTAAACATAAATCGCATATGGATGAAAACCTAAAAGAGTACAACATTCCATAAAAAAAAAAAGAGTACAACATTGCTTACCAAGCAGACAATAATTTTGACGTTTGATCAGTCTCTTCTAAAATTCTCTCATAAAACATAAGAATTGATTTATGACTTATTTAAGCTTTATATTATAGAGAATTGATCTATGACTCATTTAAGCTTTATATTCTATGGTTTAATCTAGCGTAGCTTTTTCTGGCTAGATAAAAACTGAAACCAGTCCCAACGGATCAATTCCAACCGTTCCCTGCATAGTGAGCACCAGATCCAAATGGCAAGCTAATGACATAATACCTGCGCTTGGAATCCAAATTATATTCCGAAAATCTATCACTTCCCATTGCGAAGTGAACAATTCAACAAGACCTCTGAGCTGGAACCAAACTTTTGGGAAAAATATGATGTTGGCATTCGAGAATTGGACAAAGATGTCAATTCCAGTAAAGGTCGAACTAGACGTAGTAATATATGTGAGGATTTTGATTTGCAAGTTAAACTAACAATTTGGAGAAACCCGAATCTAGTATGATCTGTAAGTAAAACAAAAATCAATAATTTTACAAATCAAGTGGCATCGACCATGGGACAGATACTTTTAAGAAGCACATTGTTAAATTTCATAAATTCAATGAAAAAATAAGGCAACTAACTACTACCAATGTAATCATACCCAACTAAATTTACAAAATGGGTCAATAACTTGGTCATTTAGAACCAACAAGGAACATAAACGGTTAGCACGTTTTATTATGAAAATGAACCTTTCGCAATATATTTAAAGGAACAAAATTAATAATGTCATTCAGTACTTACAACATTTGATCAACATGTTTTGAGACACTTAAGAAAAAAAAGGTATGGGCAAGGATGAAGAACTTTTATTGAACATCTTACGAGCATTTCTATAATATCTTCATCCAAACTTCTTTTGGTTTTGGTCGATCTAAGTCTACAATACTACAATCTAGCAATGAAAGAGCATTTGGTTATGAAAATCTTGACTAAACACATTCAAGATTAGGTGCGTTCATATATGCTTTTTACAGATGATATTCTCCTTGTAGACTAAAAGAGGGACAAAGTTAACACTCATGTTATGGAGGAATAGTAGATGCTTTAGACACCTTAGATCAACCATACAAAATAATAATAAAATATATAGTGATGTTGAATTCAACTAGAATAAATAAAGTAAAGAAATATATTTGGTGTATTATGCGATAGAAAATTTTTATTTACAATTAAAAGTAAATTTTATAGAATAATTGCAAGACCAGCAATATTATATGAAGCCAAATATTAGCCTATAAAGCAGAAACACATAAATAAGATAAGTGTCGTAAAAATGAGGATAATAAAGCGGATGAATGAGTTATGCGAAAGAACACGATGTAAAATAAATATATCCGCAAGAAGGTTAGAGGTACCTCAATTGAAAATAAACTAAGAGAGAATTAGCTTAAATAATTTGGACATAAAAATCATACATCGATAAAAGCCACAGTAAAGAAAATTAGAACATTAGATCTTACCCATATAAAATGAGAAATAGGAAAGCTAAAAAAAACAACAAAAAACTATAAGAAATAATCTTACATACTTGAAGCTAAATAATGATTTATTATTTGATAGAGTGTAACGAAAACAAATGATTCATGTAGCTGACCCCACTTAGTGGGATAAAAACTTGATTGTTATTGTTGTTGTATCTTACAAACATTGTAGAGTTAACTTCTGATATATGAACAAGTGTAAAAACAAAAAGCCATTTTTTGCTATCATCACTAAATTGACCACTAATAAAGAATACAAGAATGTATTGTATTTTTATATTTACAAGATGAGCCCATCTAAAGCTATCATACTTAAATTTATTTATAATATTTGTAGCATTTACGGTATTGAAAATACAAAATTTCTATTACTCTGAAAAATACTTAAAGTAACAACCTAACTATGAGTTATTTAACACTATTTTGACGTAATAGAAAATTGATGATACCACCATTTTAATGTTGGAATCAAAACTCAACTCAACCGTATAAATCAAATCCTTACAAAGACAGTACTGCTTAACAGACCTAGTAAATGACATCATAGAACTTTTTGCAACTAAAGTTTCGTTTTACACACAGATGTAGATATTTTGATCACATTTTAGCTTTATAATTACAATAGCATTGGAACCCAAGCTCATAGATTCATTATGTATCTCACATTCTAGCAGCTCTAAAAGAAAGAAAAAAAAAGCATTGAAGAAGATAATTTGTTACGCTTTCCTAATATAAGCAACATCATAACAGAAGAAAAAGCATAAGCACATTGCATAATAAACAAGATAAAAGTCAACTGTCTCTTACCAATCTGTTTAACAAAAGTTGATGAAATCAGATTCCAAAGATCCAATCGTGATACTATAACTTCTTCAAGCACATCAATCAAAGTGCCAAAGAGGAGACTGGTCTCCTGCAGATTAATATGGTCATAAGGAAGCATGTAATTCTTGAAAGTTCCAGTAACGAATAAGAAAACAGTCCCATAATGCTAAATATTGTTGCTCATCAAGTTCATGAAGAATGGATACACTTTATGAGAAACGAGACAAAATTGTACAAATTCAGTAGACAATTCACTGTAATTCTTAAATACAAACATTGTTGCTCCTTTTCTCTGCACTCAATATTTTTTACTGTTTCAAGATGATTTGTAAGCATATACAAAATACCAAAATAAGCAACAGTATTCTGGTTATATAATGATTGGTATAACCACATCTAAATCAATATTTTAGAAGGTAGAGGAGTGAAGGAAGGGAGAGAGAGTCCGGGAAGAGTAAGAGAAGGGTGAGAATAAGGCTGTATTCCAACACAACCACTGTGGGTGGGGGGGAAGGAGTTCTGATCCTAGAGGAATTGCCAAAGATCTTAATTCATTTGAGTATTCAAGCAAATAATTAAGGACTAACAAATGTGTCAATAGGCATGAAAGCATCCCCATTTTTACAGCATATGGTCTATCCAAATTTTGCATATACAACATCAAGGCTATCCCAGGATAAATAGTTGCTGGCATGGACTTGATTTTGAGGTCACACGAATTCAGAAAGGTTGCAGAATTTTTCACCTAAATTTTTTATGGAGTGGTGGATTCGACCAAGTACCATTTCACATGTGACTTTTATGAGTGTTGATAGAATATCTAGGCAAAAAATCAAACAGACAGGAAAATATGTGAATAAAGGAAAATAAGGACCAGCACACACAGTTTTACATGAAACTGCACAGAAAAGGAAAAATCATGACGCTATTCTTAGCGACTTTGAATACACTATGTATATAATTTGAGTACAATAATAGCAGAACATAAAAATATAACAGAAAAGAGAAGAAGATATATTTGTTGATGTGGATAGGTTGCGATGTGCTCTGGTAAGATACACCACCAATGGTTTGGTGGCAACTTTTGTTAGTTTTGGTGAACGGCTATATAAGAAGAGGGTTTGTCAATGGTCAGAAAGAGAAGCAATGGTATTGATTGTCTAGGAGAAGAAAGATTTGCATAATGCCATATTACTGCTATTTATAAACCGATTCCAAGGAATAGATTGGTAATTCATCCCCAATTATCTGCAACTGCTACCCATCTCAAGGTGATAAGAAAGACTAATGCGGGACGACAACAACAGCTAGGGTTTGGAGAGTGGAAGAATAAGTAAGAATAAAATTAGGGGTTTAGATATTTTTACCCTAGGCCCTAGCCCTTCCGAAATTTAAAACCAATTCAATTCCATAAATCACAATTCAAATTCCATGAACCAAAAGAGCAATTTAGCTTTATTCATCAAGTCCCAAAAAGTATAGACTCGAGACCAATAAATAGAAAAATCCCTAAAACCACAACTTTAATTTGGTGAGGTGGGACTAAACAAAGCTAATTTAAAATTAAAATAATTTATTTTAATATTAGATAAAATCTAATTTGAAAATAAAATCCCACAACTTTAGTTAACCCTAACTAACAAATAACTTTCAAATTCAAACTAATTGACTTAGTCAAATAGGCTCGACTAGTCATATGACTCAACACAATTGAATTAATAACTGACTCAACACAATTGAATTAATAACTGACTCAACCCAACTGAACTAATAACTGACACAACCCAACTGAACTAATAAATGACTCAATCCAACTGAACTAAATACAACTCAATTCAACCAAATAAGAAGTACTGAATCATCTCTGGCGCGTTTTTGATAAACCTGACCGTAACGGGCTCCATATGTGTCCACACCAATCCTCCTGAGGTGAGAAGAACTCGACTTTATCGAGCAGGGGTCAACCCCACTATAGCACTTCTCCAAAACATCTAGATTAATCTGCTATAACTCCTCTCTAGTAACCCATGAATCCTATGATGGAGGCAAACCCTTCCATTGAACCAAAAACCGTTGCTACCCTCGATTTCAAGTAAATATTACTTGCTCATCCAAAAAAATTTTAACATGCTATTGTTAGCGAATTTGATTGGTGGACACTTAGGTATGGATGCTCTCTCAAGAGGAATAGAAGGCTCAAACGGATCACTGGTATTACCACTGGTTTCCTATATGCTACCAAATTTGAAACATTGAAAGTCACACTAATCCCCAGATCAGGCAATAATCCAAGATATACGCATTCAACCCAATTTTTTACAAAATTTTAAATGGGCCTACTCCCTAGGCTTGTATTTCCTAATGACCCTAAACGGAAATTGTTCAGGTCTAATCCGAATCATTACATAATCACGTCATAAGTATTATTGCTAGCACTTATTTTCTTGATGACCTCATGATGCATGTTTCTAATATACTGTGCAAATGATTCTGTAGACTCAGTAACCTAACATGCACAAGTAAAAGTATGAGATCCGTAGGAGTTCTAACCTTATAACCATGCACGACTTCGAATGGACTCGTGCATATTGACCTATTGACCGAATTATGATACACAAACTCTATTCAAAGCATAACAAGATCACAATTTCGACCATTACTTCCAACCAGACATCTAAGTAGATTATCTAGACTTTGATTATCTACCTCAGTTTAACCATCAATTTGTGGGTAAAAGGCAGTTGAAAATTTAAGTTTAGTACCCAACATATGCCATAAGAATTTCCAGAAGTAACTCGTGAGTCTCGCATTCCTATCAGAAATGATGGACTTAGGTAAACCACGTAGTCTCACAACTCCATCAAGGAAAAGACTTGCTATCCTAGATGCATCAGATGTTTTTGAACAAGGTGGGAAATGTGCCATATTGGAAAAGCGGTCAACTACAATGCATATAAAATCATGCCTCACAACAGTACAAAATCCATATTGATGTCCTGCCAAGGACGATCGAGAATACTAAGTGGAGTGCAAAGACTTGTATTCTATTTTTGTTGTTTTGCAACAACACAGGTTTTACACTGCGCCACGATACGTGCTACATCTCTTTTGAGGCTTACTCAATAAAATTGTCCTTCTATAGCCTCAATTGTTTTGTTCCACCCAAAATGACCAGCAAAACCTCCAGCGTGAAACTCCAAGATCATGAAATCTTTTATAGAGGAATTGGGAAGACACAACCAATATTCTCGAAACAAATGTCCATCTAGTAAGAGATAATCAAGACGCTCTCTAGATGGACCATCTCATAACGTTACATAGATAATCTCAAAGTCAGAACAATCCTCATAGGCTTCCCCGAGTTTGGCAAAACCGACAACCACAACACTCATAGTGGACAGTAAAGAAACTCGACGACTAAGAGCGTCGGCAACTTGATTATCAGCTCTTGCTTTATGCTTGAGCGCAAACGTGTACTCTTGTAAAAACTCAATCCATTTTGCATGTCGTGAATTAAGTTTCCTCTGCCAGCTTAAGTACCTAAGAGCTTCGTGATCAGAAAAGAGTACAAACTCCTATGGTAGGAGATAATGCCTCCAATACCTAAGTGCCTAAACTACTGCATAGAATTCCTTGTCATATGTAGAGTATTTTTGCTTAGCTTCATTTAATTTTTCATTAAAGAAAGCCGCAGGATGATTTTCTTAGCTTAGCACCCCAACAATTCCTACTCCTGAAGCATCGCAGAATACTTTAAAGACTTTAGAAAAGTCTGGGAGTCTCAATACAGGAGCGTTAGACATGCAGGTTGTAATTTCAATAAAGGCTTTGTCAGTAGTATTTGTCCACTCAAAGGCTCCTTTCTTTAGGCAGTTAGTGATTGTATTAAATCCCAAGATCAAATGACAATAAAAAGTAGCTAAACCATGAAAGCTACATATTTCAAAAATATTGCGACAGTAGCCATTCAGATATGGCCCTCACTTTCTTAGGGTCAGTAGAAACACCTTCAGGAGAGACTACAAAATCTAAAATGATAACTCGACCTGTAACAAATGCACACTTCCTTAAGTTCGCATATAAGCTCTTTGTCCTAAGGACCTAACAGATCTGACGAAGATAGTTCAGGTGCTCTCCTAGAGTTTTGCTGAAAATAATGATATCATTAAAGTATGCGAAAACAAACATGCCAATGAAAGGTTGCAATGCCTGAGTCATCAATCGCATAAAAGTGCCAAAGGCATTGGATATCCCAAAAGGCATAACCAACAATTTACACATAGTATGCCTAATACACATTTTCCGTTTATCCCTAGGCCTAATTCCGACTTGATAGTATCCACTCTTTAGATTGATCTTCGAAAATATAATAGAACCAGCCGTCATGTCAGGTATGTCATCTAAACAGAGTATAAAAAAATAGTACTTCACAGTAATCTTATTAATTGCACGGGTATCTATGCACATTTTCCAAGTGTTATCCTTTTTTGGACTAAAAAAGGCAAGAACTGCACAAAACCTCAAACTTTCCCTCACGATGTAAGTAGCTCATTTCTTTGACTTTTTAATTCAGCATGCCCCGATAGGACTCATACAGTAATGAAGCAACTTTGGCAAAGTAGAACTTGCAACAAGATCTACTGCGTGCTGAATATCACGCATGGGAGGTAGGCAGTCAGGTAAGTCAATAGAAAAGGCATCAGAATACTCACGGAGGAGATAAGCAACCTCAGGAGACTACTCAGCTAGTAGACTTTCTCTAACATCATAAATAGTAACTGTCCAAATACAACTACCCTCATTGATTTCTTCCTCTAATTCTCATGCTCCAATTAAATGCAAACTTTTACTCATCTTAGTTTGCTTAGGAGTCACGTTCTTCTTTCTAGGAGTGGTTCTCGATAGGCATGGACCAACCACTATTTTCTTACCCTAATATGTGAAAGAACACCTATTTGTATGGCCAAACAGGGTGACATCAAGATCATGTAACCAAGGTCGCTCTAAGATTACACTACCAACTTTTATGGATAGTACGTCACACTATATTTTGCTTCAATATGTATCAAACTCTATGGTGACAAAGCAGCGTTGTTTAACCTCAATAGAGGTAGAATCTACCCATGATATTTTGTATGGATTTGGATGATCTACAGGAATCAACCCAACAAGAGCCACTGTCTTAGTGGCAATTGCATTAATACAACTTTCACTATCAAAATTATTTTACGTATCTTTCAACTAACGCGGATGAAAGTATAAGAAATCAATGTCCTTTGCCCGTCACTCATTTTAGATTGCGCTAAGGCGCACCCCACGACTCCTAAATGAATATCAGACTGGTTGATGCCAGTCTCACCACCAATGTATCCTACCTCTTCATCTTCATAACTTTCATATTCATTAGCCATAGTAGGGTCAGCTTCATAGGTAGATTCTAACTCTTCTTCAAGTATGGGAACGTCTTCTATAATTTTATCAACTTTGGATCTTACAGGAACATTTAGAAGCCATATGGCCAATTCTCGAACACCTATAGCATCATACGGAAAGACTAATATTCCATTTCGATGACTCGGACATAGTGGCTTTTCCCTTTTCTTCCCTCACCAGTGAACGTCAATTTATAAGAACAACAGAATTATAAAGTTTTGCAAAAGGAGCGACTCACAAATCAGACCGCTTAAAAATATGCAGTCTCTGAAAACGCTCATAGTCTTGAACCATCTAATAAGCCTCTTAAACAGTAGCGACCTGAAGCAGATACAACTCTCCTTATATATGTTCCCTTAAACTAGCACGAAATCTAGATAAGACCATATTGGAATCCTCATTTGAACAACATCGTGTGAGGTATTCATCAAATTTAGCAAACTATTCCAACACAATCTTCGAACTTTGGGACAACAGTGATCAAAATACTTAGGGAAAACGTACTTTTTCCATAGAATTGCTTTGAGTTCTTCCCAAGATGCAATGGGTGGCCCACCTCGATGGAGGCGAAAGTTCTATTCATTATTGATATGAAATCCAACCTGTGAGGTAAACTTCATTTTCGAGAATATAACCTTCCACATTATCCATGATATACCACTCAAGTAGTGATTCATGCCATCTTCCCAATCAAGGTATGCTTTCGAATCTAATTTTCCCTCAAAGTTGGGAGCATTTAGTTTTACACTACGCAATATTCCCTTATCTCGATCGCAATGTGGATGTGCAATATATTGGCAGGGAGGTCTCTGATCCTCTTCATTAGATCTTTACTGATTAACCTCAATCTCTAAAGCTAAAGGATATCGCTCCTCTAAATAGATAATTCTCAATCAGGATATCAACCTTGACTATTAAACCGGTTAGTTGGTCTCTAAGCTCAGGAACCATGCTTGAACATAGGGACGAACTAGATAAAGCATATTCTAGGCTAAATCTAGTGGGCATGCAAATACAAAATGCAGAACAAGAGTAAATTTTATCAACTTATATGCAATAATAAAATAAAATAAATATTCTAATTGATGCAGAAAATATGCAGTTTGAAATCAGCAAGTTAGATTTTGGCAAATTTTCATAGATGATAATCAGAATATTTCAAAGCTAGATATGTAATAATCAAGAAATTAAAATCAGTAAATAAAGCCTTTTTAAAATTTTCAAATTAATTAGATCGAAAGGCATATCAGAATTACCTACAAGATTAAAGGCGTCTAAACTTCTCAAAATTACAGAATCAGAAAAAAAAGTAAAAGGGTCCTCACATAAGTATTTCCAACAGTAATTTCACTCAATAATACATAAAGGTCACACAGGGAAGCAATCAAATAATTTCAAATAAATAGATAGTCCTCTACTTAATCACGAAAAGCATTTTGCAGTAATCAAAATTTAATAGAGAAGATTACCTGAATCAAAGGACTAAAGGAAGCCCAAAGAGAATCAAATTGTACCAAGTAACGAATAGATACAAGCAGAAGCGTACAGGAGGGCACTAACAGACGGGACAGCACAAGAGGATGCCAGCAGGCGGCGAAGACTGCAAAAATGAAGATCGACGCACGCCAAAAGGGAGGAGCAAGGACAACTAGCAGAAGCGAGCTAGCGCGTTGGTCTGGGCGTGAGAGACAACGTGAAGTGCCAACAAAAAGGCGAGGATATCGTCCAGTGAGGATGTAGCCTGACGATGATGTCCGCCGATGAGGATGCGTACAAGTGACGATCGCAGGACAACAGCTCAGGCTGCAAGGGGTGGTGTAAAATGAGAAGCAAGCACAAGGGAGCCAGCTCGCACAGTCAGGAGTAGTGAGGTGAAGTCGAAGGCGAGGCACAATCAGCGGAGGCGCGTGCGTGAACAGGGGTGGCAAGCAGCAGATCTTGCGAGTCCATGACTAAGGCAGGCCCAACGCACCTACCGCCCAAGCAGGCACAGGCGAGCACGATACACTCCTGCACGGGTCACTAGCAAGTCGCACACCTGCGTGCGTCGCGCAGACCTCGCACTTTCTCGTGTTGCGTGAGCGAGAGTTACACAGGCCTGCAGGGGGCGTGCGTTTGCAGCGGTCGAGCGAGACGCACGGCCTCGAACACCGTGTACCTGCAAAGTCGCGCAGGCGATATCATCATGTGCCTACTATCGGATCGACGACCGAAGCGAAATATAAAGAATGAGACGATAATGTGAAGGCGAAATGGGACTAGTGGCAAATACAGGTGGAACCTGGCTCTTATACTAAAGTTGATGCAGGATGCCGATGATAGCTAGGGTTTGAAAAGTGAAAGAATGAGAAAATAAAATTATAGGTTTAGGAATTTTCACCCTAAGTCCTATCCCTATCCTTTCATAATTTAAAATCGATTCAATTCCATGGGTCATGATTCAAATTTCATGAACCAAAAGAGCAATTTAATTTTATTTATCAAGTCCTTAGAAAGTACAAACATCAAACATATAAATAAGAAAATCTCCATCGCTACAACTTTAATTTGGTGAAGTGAGACTAAACAAAGCTAATTTAAAATTAAAAAAATTTATTTTAAAATTAAATGAAGTCTAATTTTAAAATAAAATCAATCAATTTTAGCTAACCCTAACTAACAAATAACTTTTAAATTCAAACTAATTGATTTAATCAAACAGGCCCGACTAGTCAATGACTTAACACAACTGAACTGATAAGTAACTCAACCCAACTGGACCAAATACAACTCAATCCAACCAAATAGGAAATATTGAATCAGCTAAGGACATGTTGGAAAACCACACAAAAAAGTCAAGGCATTTTTAGCTACAATCTCTCACATCAAACACAATTTTTAAATAATTATAAAATATTTTATTTCATTTCTTACCCAAAACTCAAATATAAAAAATTCATTTATCCTATACATATTTTAATATAACCAACTTTATCTCACACTTTATACAAATTCTAACACAACAAACTAACTTTATTTTACATCCAACATATTTAGTCATACATGACATTTTGCCACATTTAGTCATTTCACCAAACAAACCCTTTAATTCCAACTAAGATGAATTCCGCCAAGCTTTAGTCAAAAAAGACCAAATGTGGTCATTATTTAGTTTAAAGTTAATTGTCATAACATCGCTTATTAAATATTCAACAAATATAAATAACTAGTTAAGTTAATAATTTAATTGTTATAATGTATTATTAAATATTGACCAAATATAAACAACTAATTAAGGCTATGTTTGCCATTGCTATGTTATATGAAAAAGTGTTGTACTGTATAAAAAATGCTGTTGAATAAAGTTGTTTTATATGTTTGGCAAACTGCTGTTAAAAGCTGTCATCAAAAGCAGAACTATTTGGTTAATCTGCTGTGCTGTCTAAAATATTTTTAGTTTTGACTAAATTAGGCATTTAATTTAAATACTTTTTATTATATATAGTCTATAAATGTATAATAATTAATTTATTCTATTGTAAATTTTTAAATAAAGTGATCTTAGTTACTTAAACTTAGATAAGAATTTGGTAACTGATAGAGCGTAATGGAAACAAAGGATTCATGTAGCCGACCCCACCTCGTGGGATTAAGGCTTGGTTGTTGTTGTTGTTGTAAATTTTTAAATAAATAAAATTTATTTATATATTTTAATTATATTTGCTATGAGTTAAATTTTGTTCTATTATTTCTCTTTAAAAAAGTTAAATCAACTATAAGTACATGTAAAAAATATGAAAAATTGTATACACTAATAATTTTTTTTTTTTTTGCCAAGCTTTACTTTAGGCTGGTTTTGGGTTTTATAGTTTAAAAGATTTAAAATAATGTTAAGGGTATTTCTGTCCATAAATAATTAGAGCAAAATCACTCTTTCAAAAAGCTTATTTTTTCAGCTTTTCCGTACAACTGTTTTTTAGCTTTTTAAAAGCTGAAAACGGTTTAAAAGTTATTTTACCAAACACAATTTTTAACTTTTAGCTCTATGAAAAAGCACTTTTTTATACCAAAAAGCTTTACCAAACGCAGCCTAAGTTTATAATTTGAAAAATTGTTAGAGGAAATTTTCATAGTTTTTTGAAATTACTAAATTAATTAAATGCAATATAGCACAATGGAAACAAAAGATGCATATAACTAACCCCACTTAGTAGGATAAATGCTTGGTGGTGGTGGTGGTTTGTTGTTGTAAGGATATAATGAAACATAGGTCATTTTTTGAATTTCGCAATATACCTCGTTTTTGTCCTTTCGCCAAACATTATCAGAGGATACTAAAGCCCAAACTCAAAAGCCTTGGCTCCAATGCCATGTTGGTAACCAAACCATCTAAAAGGTTAATCTTATAGTTTATGGACTAAAAATGTTTTATCTTCTACAAAAGGATCTAATCATCTCTTCAAAGAAACACAAACCCAAAAAATATATAGCTAACTTCAATTAATTAAATGAAGAGTAAAAGAATTAGTTCTGCAAGTTAAAAATGAGGACAATAGTGATACAGATAGCAAAAAAGAAAGTGGGTAGAGAATATAAATACCATCATTGCAAACTTACCACTGTCTCCTGTTGAATACATTTTAGAGTGGCAAGCTTATCGTCAACATTAAGTTTAAATACGACATCAAAGGCCATGGATGCATTCATGTTTGGGAGTTTCTGTACAAGACCAAGACATTCATGAACAAGAATACACAAAAACAAACACTTTCCACTGTTATGGCACTAAAAGTTGACAACCTTTTTTATGTTTGAATAACTGCAGAATTTATTTGTAATTATACTTGATGCCTGATTTTTGCTTATGAGAAACCTGCTAAATCAAAGTTCAGCAATGAATATGACAACAATGGGAAATTGGTATGTCACAGACACATTAGAAAATATATATACCTCTGGAAGAGTAGATCGCAGTAGTCTAGAATGATCTCATACTGATCATCCTTAACCAGTACGTCACTCAGTTTCCATAGCTAATATCAAATGAAAATTGTTAGTAGGTGGGAAAAGCATTAGAAACGGTAGCCTGCATTTCTTTCAGATCAAACAAGTCGAAATCTACCTGCAAGCCTTCTTGGATTTTCTTGTAGAAGTTTCCCGTCACTAAATGTTTGTCAACTACTTCAATAACCTCCTCGCAGCTCATCTTTCCTTCTAACTTGCAAGAAGATTCAAATGATCTTGCAAAAACATTAAATTTTTGTTCAAGCATTTCAAGCTCTTTTTTCAATCCAATCACTCTGCTATTTTCTCCCTGAAAACAATACCAGTAAGCAAGCTAAGCAATCCTTTATAACAAAATTTTTGGTAGTTTCTAAAAATATACAGCAGCCTAACGTTAGATGTTGAAGGTATATTATACTATTCTAAGACACCGTCTTGAACAAACTATGACGCTCGATGTATTACATATATGAGTATATAATGTGCAAAAAAATATAATAGAGAAATCTAGACAAGAACACCAAAAAAGTGAGAAGAATACCAAGAAATTGTACTTCAAACTTGCACAAAACCAGAGAGAACCATAATATCAAAATGGAACTTGTATGAAAATGTATGTACTGCCTGGGATGTTTAAACAACACTTCCCACCTAAACATGTTGAACAAAAAACAAGTCTATGAAAGTCATATCCTTTGGGCCATGTGTCCTGCAGCTTGGCAATTTAAGAAGTAAACTATAGTTTGTAGAGTTGCATCAATCAACTAAAACAAGCTATCAAACTCAATTAATGCACAATTACGAAAAACATTTAACTATAAAAAGTTCACAAGTATCATAGTGGTAGCCACAACCAAAAAAAACCACATGATTATTAACCATAGCTATTTTAGTCACAAGGGAAAAGTACCAAACTATGTTGTATTCAAATATTTTATTTAAACGACACTAGTAAGTTTCCCTTCATGTATTAGTCATTTTTGGAACTAATCATTTTACTGCTTTGTCAAGTTTCTGGATTTCTTTCTTTTGATATTTCCTCAAGTTTTATTTCTCTTAAAAGGAAAATCTCCATAAAATTAATTGCCCATAAACTTGATGTTCTATAGCTTTTTCATGACTTGAATGAAATACTCCCATCTGTTTTCTGGTCACTCCTCCTTTGTCTCTCTACTGTTCTTCCTCTTCTACTTCCTTCTCTTTCTCCTTCCAAGTGCTACAATATAAAAGAATAATGGACCAACAAACATCGAATCTCTTGAGAGTAAGAGAGAAATGTGCAAGGTTGATATGAACAGACTTAAACTATTTTTTTTAAAACAGAAGAGGAATGGATATAAATGACACTGGAAACATTCATCAGCAATCGAAAAGGATCAAACAGATATGCCAAAACTAAAAGCAAAGTTTGTGACCAATAAGAATTATGATAAGTAATCATATATATGACACCCATGATAATATTAGGACTGGCTTTGTGTGTCAAGCAAGTTGGCCTCAACATGATATTCAACGTTTCAATTTCAAGTAGTGTTTGATTCAAGTTTGACTATTTTTCTGATTTTGAGTCAAATTTCAAGTTAAATCAAGCCTAAACATAATCCATATTCTTCTATTAAAATACAATCTATTGTGATATAAAGTCAAATATGTACATTTATACACATATCAAGCTAAATATGAATTGACTCAAATTTGTTTCAAGTGAGTTGGCTCGAGCCACAAGAAAATCAAATTGATTTAAAATTTTGAACAAAATTACCACCTATATTGTATGTATTTATGATGTTCTTGCAAAAACTAGTAAAATACCATACTTATGAACTTTCAGAAGCTTCACGAAAACATGAGCAGATAGAAAGAGAAAGGTTACTTGGATTTAAATAACAAAACAATTATGCGTAGGAAAAAAAATAAGCAAACATCTAAAGCTTCATGATCAACATTGACCTGATGTGTGCTGTCAGATAACTCATGCGGGTCAACTGCACTTTTCCTAAGCAAATGGACTTCAGAATACATTGAATGCAATTTTCTGCATTCCTCGGTTTTTGATTTTAGCAATTCTGCTTTATTCTACAGTAAAAAAAAAGGAATTTTAGCATTTCTGCTTTATTCTACAGTAAAAAAAAGAATCAAGAAGCTAATTAATGTCTTCAAGCAAAGACTAACAAATTGAAAGTTTAATGACATACTCGTAATTTTTGTAGCTTCATGCACTGCAGTTGATGCAGTGCTTTTGCATGCCCAAGCTTGTTTAGCAATGATCTTGCTTCGATGATCCTGGAAATAGTTGTATCATAAATAAACATCATTCTAAAAGTGCTTAGACTTCAAGCTATAAGTCTATAAGACAAGAATTTCAACCAAGACCATTGCAAATTAGTGGGGACACAGATCAGCATCGAATTGGATGGCTAGGATGACGTCATGTGCTGAATCAAAATTCAAATTCAAATTAATTAGAGCTATTAGAGATTTCCATATTAGCTTTATTTTGATTTGATTGAGAGTATATTTGAAAGATTTGGAGACTCACCACATTTGAAGCTGATTTTATTTCATTGTAATAGAATTAGTTTCATATTTGTTTTTATTTATTTGATATTTTATTTTCTGCATTTAATATTGTATTTTCAAATTTCTACATGGGATCTCTGTATATAAAGAGGTCGCCTTGCATTGTAAAAAAATAGCATTTGATGAATGAAATTATGTTTGAGTTTTCTCAAAGCCTAAACTCGGGTTAAGGGGTCGATATTCCGGTGAAAGAAAGGGTAGGGTTAGCCTTTGGTGAGAATCCTCAAATTGGCCTATTTATCCACTTTAAAAAAAAAAATCTTTGCGCACTCACCTACCTCCGAAGCTCGTTCCGCTCACAGCGTCGTGCCTGTGCTCGCGCCGGCGCACCGTTTGCTCTTTGTCCGCGCGTCACCCTTACTCGATCAGATCAGTTAATCATGGTCAGTGACTCTTCTCCGATTCAAATCACTGGTAAATTCTTTCCCCACTAAGCTGATTATTTGACTTCAACACAAATTATTCGCTTGACTTGGATTATTTATTTGGCTCTGATTGTGTAACCCGATATTTCTTTGTGTATCAATTACTGTTGGATTTAACTGTGAGACGTTTGTCCTAAATTCCTGAACTTCGGATCTGATTTATTGAATTTAAATTGACGCCCTAATCTAAGTTGATAAATTCTTATTTATCATACGATCCAGTTTCATTTTAATTTTAAAATATCTTAATTTACGGGATTCAAAATCTTATTTATCATATAATTTATCTAGAAAATATTTTTCTCTTAATTAAAATAATTTGCTAATCGATTTTGTTGAATATAAATCTAATATATCATTGGCATTTTTTTCCGTCCCACATCACAAATTCCATAGAGCCAACAATTGTACCTTTTCTGGTCTTGATCTCTGAAGCGGTTAGGAATTTTCTGCACCAAAAACAAAGAGACTGGTCATCTTAATTTAACAATCAGAGTCACTCATTATGAAATAATTACATTGAAAAAAGTTTGCTGACATTTTATGAAAATATAAAAAACATCATTTCAATACCAAGGAAGCAAGGAATCCCCCATACTTTTCTGCAGTATGAAGCTGACCCAGTGAATCTTCCAAAATGCTAAGCTTCAGTCAGAAAATAAAGCCATGATTATGCAGAAAGCAAGACAATTTAATCAGGCATAGCGTATTAGAAAAACTGATACTATAAACTTTATTGTTATCAAACATCACGGTTACTGCAAAGGATATTGCAACAATAAATCGCTGAGGAAGTTGTGCATCAATAGATTCTTCCAATTAGCCAAAGTTTAACTAGTTTTAAGCTTTACCCTTGGTTGCAAAAAATATATTAATCCTGATTAGTCAGATGAAATGTAAATAACGAATTTATAGCTCTTAGCAGTCTAATAGACAAACTAAATCAGAGTACACTTGCACTACATAGCTCTTTAATAATTTAAACCTATCCAATACTAGTATTTATAAATTCTCAATAGCCTTGTGCAATTAATTTTTCATGTAAGGATTAAATGAACATTTGTGAAGTGTAGTGAAAAGATAAAATTGCATGATTAATTCTCTCAAAGAACAACAACATTCATAGTCATTAGGCAACATATGCAAATTACCATATCAAACGTTTGCTTTGGTGTATCTGTACTAACATTTCCAATATGAATCAGAAGTACTACTTGGGGTCTATATTCTAAAAATTACAAATGTTTTAGAAAAAATAGTTGACCACTACATAACAAACAATTGCAACTACAACAGAAATTGAACGCACCTTGCGCAAATTTAAATTAGATATTGATGGTGGTAATAGATGGTTGGTTGCATCAGACACTTTGGATGTCACCTGGAAAGAATTTTATAACAGACTTTGAACTCCGTACACAAGGAAAAGGACTTGAATAATTGGAACAGAAAAGTCACAGATAGCCTACCAATTCAGGTGTCAGAAATGACCGGCCTTCCATGCTGTCACTTCTGCCTTCATTTTTCTCAGAGCAAGATGCTTCCTGTTGTGGCTGTAAGGCTTGAGATTGTTTTGGGGACAGCATATTTGTTTTACTGAAAGAATGCAAGATGTCATTGCTACTGGCCTTCCTGTTAGGAATTTGAACATCTTCAGCTGAAAACTGCAAGTCAAAACAAGTTTAGCAAATTAAGCTTCCAATAAAATCACAGCCAAAGCCATCGATACAAGAAATGAATAGACATTACAAATATTTATAATCATGCTCAAAGAGTGTTAAAGACAAAATGTGACTAAAATTCCAAACCTCAGTGACCTCTAATATCTTTGGCAATGTTTCCTTTGCCTGAGAGGTTCCTCCAAAACCAGTGTCATATGAAGGACCAACCATTTCTCCAACGTTCATATTCATAGGTATATTGAGTGAATTATCATTCAAATTTGCTTCCGTGGATAGACCTCCTACATGGAAGCTTTCTGAAGCTGCCAAGCCAGTTTTTTCATTATGCACAGCATTCTCACAACTAATAGGCTCATCTGAGTTTTCCAGACTTTCCACATTTGCAGCGTAAGGAACTAAAATAGAAGTGGCAGGCTGTAAACTCTGTCCTGCAGAAAAGTTGCTTGATCCAGATGCTTCATCACGTTCCCGTGACAATTCTTTCGAGTCAACTGTAATTTGTCCTTTTTCAGAGACTTGAGAATCACGGATATGGTGCAGTTCACTCAAATTGTTGCAGTAATTATTATCCTGTCCAATTTTCCTTTCTGATTGGTTTTTTCCAATAGAAGAGTTGGCTGTATTTTGACTTGATGTTGCTAAATCACTTGCATCTCCAGAATGGCCTGGAACCCTAAAATTTTCCATGCTTTTACTCTCTTTAGCAGAGTTATCACCATTTGTATCCACATTAACTGCAGAAATGGCTGACATGCAAGGATCATCATTCACCTCATCCAAGCTATCCTTAAGATCAATTACCAAACGTTGTTTCCTTAATGATGCCAGTCCATCATCTGTGTGCAGACTAGATTTGAACCTCGAGGCTGTTAAATGACTCTTAATTGCAGAAATTATTTCACTGTGTTTTATAATTTCCTTCTTCAAAGAAGCAGACTGCTCCCTTGCAGGAGTATTCATCAATATACTTCGCGAAAGAAGAGAATAATCAAGTAACTGTCTCCTTTTGGCCTGTAAAGTAGATATAGACCCTTGAAGTGGCGGAAATTGGATCATCTTAATGGCATTATTAGGGCTTTCCATAGGAGAACCAGGTCCTCTAGCAGTAAAATCCATAGATTTACTTGAGGAAGGAACAATATCAATGAGTAATTGCTGTTGCTTCTGTCCTTGTAAAGAAGACATTAATTTTTTAAGTGGAGAGTCATGTGAAAACTTGGTAGCAATTGTTGGTGTATGTACTAAACAAACAGATTTCATTTGATGTACTGCATCAGAAGTTGGAGAAACATTTGAAACTAAATAGGGAGCTGAATCAGTGTGACACTGATCTTGACCTTCCTTTACTGTCAAAAGCTTTTGGTCAATACTAGATTGAAAATCCAAGTTATTGTCTGATTCTCTATCTACAGGAGTCTGAACAGGAGACTTTTCACTATCGTCGATCACCACTTCAGGAAGAGTTGCCTCAATGGGTTCTACGACATCATTAGCAGCTGAACAAGTAACACTCCCCTGCGAGTATAACAACCCAAGAAGCATTACAACTGATATTCTACTTTTAACAACTAGACAAAAAAAATTCAAAATACAATGAACAAGCATACCAGTTATTGGCAACAATTATCAAAAAAAATCAACATACAAAAAAGGCATCCAATCTAATATCATATAAGCAGAACTTACAGATCTCAATTCCAGTTTAAATTCAAGAGCATGCACTGTTCTGAAAATATGACAGAATTCAAGGATCTTATATACAGTTTCTCACCTGGAATTTGTCATTGTTTAGGTGATTTGGGGGAGATTTAGCATTTGCATTTGGCGAGGGCTTATCATTCTTTGGACATTCCACCGGAAGAGGTGAGAACTGAATATTACAATCAGAGTCATCAAAAGAAGAATCCCGCTTACCCACATCAGACACATTCTGAGAAGGTTGCCTAATATGTCCAACCTCATCAGCACTATTCCTAGAAGTTATGGCTTTAAAATCACTATTGCTAGTAGTAGTGTTCACGTCCACATTTACTTGATTCATTAGCTCCTGCAGTGTCGGAGACAACTTCGCGTAATCATACCTGTTAGGATCTCTTCGAATCTGGCTCAGTGTACCTCCATCTCCAGAAATGTTGCTTATTTGCCCGGCGGAAAGTATATTTGCGATATCCTCAGGTTTTGCTCCTTGAATCAAGGATGGCAGACTGGACGAAGATTCTACAGTTGGTGTTCTGATACTTCCAACAGAATTAGCTGAACGGTCATCTGGAGGAACTATGTTCCTGAAATGTAAGGAGAAGGCTGTGGAATCTAGTGTAACGTCATCGTTGTTGTCATCTGACATCCCCGACAAAGACAGCCGTCCAGCATTGATGAAGCTCCTCGATACAGGCCCGAAGAAATTGTCATCTAGTAGAAGAGGTTAAGGATAAGCATTAAGAAATCCCGAAAAGAGGAGGTCTAAATTACGAGAAATAATTGATAAAGAACAGCAATAAAGCTAAAAGATTGGCAAAAAGTGCATAATAAAAGATGAGGCACCAAGAAGGGACTAAGAAACCGAGAACTTCAAAGCAGTAGCAACTTGAACAAATTAGCCGCAAGCTGCGTCAGAATACTGAGGCTATGAAATAAGAGAAGCATTTAAGGTGTGCTACCCTTATTCGAGCCCTCAGAACCAGCAGTACTTCCAGGAGACGATGAATCCACGTCCCTAGGAAACCTCAACCGCACCCCATCCTCCTCTTCGTCCTCTCTCGGAGCAGAGCCCGTAATGCCATCTCCGGGAGAGATGTCCCCTCGGAACCCTACCGACTCCTCGCCGCCGCCGCCGTCGTCGGAGCCCGGATGAGAGTCCGCCGGGCTTGCAGACTCTTCGTCTCGCTTGAAGACGTGGATAGTTGTCTCGGCGAAGCTGACGCGCCTCGACTTCTTCTTCCTGGTGCACGAGCTCTCTTCCAGTTCGTCAGCGCTCCGGAGCTCCTTCGCCTTGGGAGTCATGGATCGCAGCTGTAGCGGAGATCAACGGGAGAGGGTTAGGGTTTCTTCTCTCTCGAAGTGCTCTGGATGATTTTGGAGGGAAAAAGGGTTTGGATCTTTTTGGACGCAGAGTAGTACTACAACTTACTACGGTCATGCGAAAATACCAATTCATAATTTAAAATTAATTTAAATTTTTTATAATTTAAAATTTATTTATTAAAAAAAATTTAATACAATTTATAATCAAGTATAAATTTACATATTTAAAAATTGTGATAATTTTATTTGAAAAATGAGATTAAAAAATTATAAATATTTAAAAAAAATATGATATTACATTTTAATATATTTTGTATGCATAAAAATTATTTTTATCAAAAAAATATAACATATATAATTACATAAAACTGTCTTAAAATTTAGAGTTAATTTTCATTTGTTTGAAATTAAATTAAATAGTAGAATTTCTTCTAACTCAGTGGAAAAAAAGTTTGTCTAAAATCAAAATTCTCAAGTTCAAATTTATACCACTGTAATTTCTAATTAAAATGAAAGAATTATAATATTTGGGGTAAAAAAACAAAAATCAAATATAGAGAAAATCGTTTACATTCTATCTTGAATTTACCGAGTTGGATCATTCAACATTAGTGATAGCCAGCAAGTCAAAATATAAACTTGAAACTGTTAGGATCACCGAGAATGCTTAATTTCAAAAAAAAAAATTCAATTACTAGGTTTCTCACTCGTGAGACACCTCAATAAATCTCATAGATTATAGTTTACAATCTCAATTTAATCGTATATTGGTAGGTGAAATGTAGATGAAAATTTATGTTCAGTGTCATATAATTCAAAAAAATTAATTAAAATTATGAAAGAATTACGACATCTCCATCAAAAATCATAGATCCAGAAATTCATATAATTTAATAACATGTTTCAAGAAAAACTTGAAAATATGACATGCATCCCAATACTTATTACATAATTATAAAATTTGTGATCTTAGAATACTGATTGATAATAACAAAGAAGGAATCGCGGCTTCTAACTGATAGGAATATCATGATGATCAATATTCTAGATCATATTATCGAAGAAATGAAAGAGCGTGGAATGTCTCCTTGTCTTCTATTTATATGATGTTATTCTCGTTATAACTAATATTCTAAGTAAAGCTAGAATATTATCCGTCCACATTGTGATATCCATTCATCGCTCGCTATCGAACCTAACCAAAATTTTTTATAATTGAAAATTATTAATAATATAACATACTAATATTATGTATCGAATTCCAATATTTTTATATTACTGAATAATATTCAACCTTTATTGCTTATTTAGGTTGAGTCAGAAAGTATATGATAAATAGACACTACAGAGTGGAGTGGATAATATTAATATTTTTATGGTATTTTTTAAAGTAATATTTATATTTTGAATTTCTAATGAATAAATATAATTATTTTATGTATCATGTATGTAAATTCTCTTTTTTCATTAGTTGTCATTCTTTTTTTAAATTTTTTTTTATCCCTTTCACATGGATTTGGTAGTGAACATTTTTTGTTTTGATGAAATAGAAAGTGAAAATAAGATGAACTCAATTAAATAATTATATATATATATATATATATAAATGTTAACACGTGGTTCCTACGTTGCATCCTGGCCGAACGCGTGGCGCCTGACGGGCCTGTACTTGATTGATTGATTTGCTGACTCAGCTTCCAGTTTTGCAGGACTATGGACCCAGGTCAAACCTCGGGCACGAGGATTCACCTAACCGTCGACCACGATGTTCCAGGATCATCCCTCGTAACCTCGGACCCGAGGGTACGAGGTAACGCCTGTCATAATCAGCTTCACCTAACTCCGCCAATTTCCGTACAGACGCTCTTCCCCGTAAGAGTATCAGCATTAAAGGATGTCATCTTCCTCGTACAGCTGCGGACCTCTCCAGTGACAGATAAGCGGCGCTCGGAGCTCACCCATCATCTTTCCTCCGGAAAACCAGGGTGGAGCTACGCGTGTCAACGGCTATAAAAACTGCTGAACAGTCCCAGCCAAAAAACAGACACAGAGGGAGAGAAAAACGAACAAAACAAAAAGGAAGGGCAGAGGGACTCAGGCTCAGAGATTCCTAGTTCTCTCATTCATTTGTAACAAAGCCACAACTGAGGAGCTTCTTCTTTTTTTTCTTCTTCTTCTCCTCCATAAAACAAAGCATTGTATAAACCCTGTTTTAGGATTATTTTTCCCACTTAGTGAAACCTCTTCGCTGACCGATCGGTGGACGTAGGGGATTTCCTCCCTGAACCACCTTAAATCTCTGTGTGCTTTTCTGGTTGCCTTGGACAAAATCTTCCCCCCGAGCCTCTATTAACAGGTTCATCCATTTGTGCGCTGCCGTCTCCCGGAACTCTCTCTTTCTTCGGTGTTTCCTGGGACTCCCACATCCTACGTCAACAATAAATATATAATATAAATTGGTTTCAATTTGGCCTGGTCAGTGGATTGGTTGGCTGAATGCTTGGCTGGCACATTTCAGGGTTTTCTGATCTTTGGGGATTTGGTGTGAATGTGACTGATTGTTGAAGCCCAGAAGGGCATGAATGATTCAATGATGCATCAAACAACTTTGCTTTGATCAGTTCTGGTTTGAAATTCAAGATTCCATTATTTGGTTTTGTTTCAATTTTGTCCGATAGTTTCGAGTTTTGGTTGAAACTGATCAATTTTAGTGGTGACGGATTCGTTTTAACTTTAAATTGTCCTTAGAATACTTTGTTATAGCAATTTTAGTTCTGTTTGTTTGCAAATGTTAATTTTAATAAAATTAAAGTTAAACTTAAATGAAAATATTTTTTATTGAAAACTGCGAATGATGTGAATTAAAGATAGTTATTATATAAAGATGTATGAGGACGTAATGTAAGTTAGGTATCATTTTGTTACACGTATAGGATGTAAAATAAAATTAATTTTTAATATTAAATTTTTTGTACGATGCGATATGATTGGCTAAAATTAAAGTTCATGACAAATATGTATATCAGAATTATATAAATTGAAATTAAAATTAAGATTTAAAACTTGTGCTCCTTAATCACTTATTTTTGTGAAAATTTTATGGGTTATTGGTGATATTATATGATATTGAGAATAAAGACTGAAAGGTATTCATAGCTATCGAGTTGATTCTAAGTCGAGTTTTGTTACGTGAAACCTAGTCTTGTTGGGTTCTCACTTTGCATCACTAAAGCTAATTTATTTAAATTTTAAGTCGCGTTCAAGTTACTCATTTTGGCTTGAGTCAATCAAGGGTTAGAACTCGAAGCACATTATCGAATCATAGTTGCGTAAAATTTGAGCGGCATAATTACAATTATATGTGTTGGCAACTTAGGCCTTGTTTGGCAATGGACTAAAATTCATGGCTAAAATTACCCATGGTTAAAATCTTAAATTTACTTAAAAAAAATTAAAAATTATTTTATATCTTATCTCACACAAATTTCAACATTAAACAATCACTTTATTTCACATCCAACACAATTCTCAATAAATCAATCAACTTTATTTTACATCATACACAATTTTTAATATAACAAACTTACTTTATTTCACATCATACACATTTTTTAAAAATCACTATAAATTCCAACCAAATCTTTTTTTTTCTTAATGTTTTTCATAAAATGCATAGAAAGCTATTTGCCATCAATTAAGAGTTCTTCAAAATTACATTTCTTAAAAGTTTTAGTGATTAAGACATTTTATTGATTGGTAGTCTAAATCAGATCATGTTTCATGATGAATATTGTGATTATTTCTATTTTTTATTTTAAATTTTGAGGAGTGTTATAGATTTGAAGTAGTCATATTTATTTTACTTATTTATTTCATTACTGAGTTGGATTAGTTTACATAATCTACCTTGTATTTGAACATTTGTATTTTCTTATGATGAAAAATATATTGCTTTCTTACACACTCTTTCTTTGGAATAGTTTAGGATTAGGGATTTCGGAATAAAATAGTAGAGAAAATCTAAATAAAAATTCTTAAAATTCTATGATTTCCTTAATTTTATTGTTTATTTACTATAATATCTTTTGTCTTAAATATACAGATATTATTTATTTTAATTTTAAAGAATTACAAGCATTGGGTATTTCGAGGAGGTCACTCATCATAATACTACTCCAACTTGAACACGCTTAAATACAAAGTATCTCATTATTAGTCTCACAGTTTTTCCCAAAATACATTTTTACTATTTTGAATCATACTATTCATTTGCATAGCTCAACAACTCCCATGATTCATCCATGTGCCCCTCTCATCACTCGTCATCTGGCCTTGAAGCTTATTAAGAGCCGCATTTTACTTTAGTGATTACCTTCTATTGGGATATTACTCGGCGATTGCTCTTCAATCATTAGTGTCATAAGCTGAATAACATCTTATGATTCAAATATTAAAGTATTATCCGCTTTGATTTTAAAAAATTAAGTAACTTAAGTGCTTCTTAAAAGATCACTTATTTCATTACTATTTCAACTTAAGCATATTTTACTACAAAGTTTTCTATTATTGGTCTTACGATTTTAGCTTAAAAAGCACAATAATAAATTCTCAATCATTGGAAATGACAATTTATATTTATATAGCTTAGTAATTCTCCTCCTTTCAAGTATAATGTAATTTATTCATGTTTTGGCATTTATCACTCATCATTTAATTTAAAAGCCTACCAAGAATCACACTTTAATTCAGTGATTCTTTTTTATTTGTGCATTACTCGATAATCACTTCTAGCCCTTTTTTGCACTACACTTATCATTACACAAGCTTATCAATTTTTTTTAATAGAACAAGCACATTAATATTGATATCAAAATATTTGTTCTGTATCATTTAGTTTGTTAACTTTTTCACAAATCATATTTTTTGCTAGGGCTATTACCGATTCGATTTAAAATCGATTTAATTTTCGATCGATTTTCGATCTTCGATCCATATTAACATCCTTATTTTTTACGAGAAACAATAATTTGTTGTTATTTTTTTGTGATTTGCTTTTCCTATTA
Organism: Apostasia shenzhenica; assembly: GCA_002786265.1. Lineage (NCBI taxonomy): Eukaryota > Viridiplantae > Streptophyta > Magnoliopsida > Asparagales > Orchidaceae > Apostasia > Apostasia shenzhenica. The sequence continues at coordinate 3,184,917 of KZ451951.1, forward strand.
TTTATTAATTTGATGGCACAAATTTTATTTTATTTTATTATTGAGTTTAATTAGTTAAAAAATAATATTTTTGAGTTATAAAGAGAACCCATTGGTTGAAAGAAATGTTATATTATTATGAAGCAAGGGAATGAAATGAATTTGAAAAGATAGGGTGGAGTGATTAATTGACTAAAACAACAATGATAGGAAAAATTTTATATCAAACTTTGTATAGATTTTTCATTCTTTATCAGATTCTATTTAAAATAATATTTTTTTAAAATAAAAATGAGTCAATATCTTATATTTTTAAGTCATTTTTGTTCTTTTTCTCCCAATATCCACTTACATTTTCAGATTTTTTATAATTAAAATAGATGAAATCACCTTAAATGTTTATATTTAATGTTACTTTCTATATGGATCATATTTACGATCATTCTATTTTAATCATTTCTATTATAATTAACTTGAATGTCATTATTTATTTAACGATATTTAAAAAAAATTACATCTATTGCCTCAAACGAAATTATTTAAAGGACACCCCTTAAATTAAATATTAACTAGGGACATCCTCGAAGTTTAATATCAACAGACAGTAACTCGTATTTTGAATGTAAATTTATAAACAGTATTCTCACTCTAACTTCTGATTGAGGGTGTTATTTATAATATTGGACTTAAGAGATATTATTTAAAAAAAATATATTTAAGAGTGATAAATATAAATTTTTTATTTAAAAAATAATTTAAATTATGATCAATTAGAAATGTTCTTGGTCAAAGGCACAAGTTACAAGGCTCACAACTCTAAAACTTTGAGAATTTGATAGTCCAAAGTCAGAAATTATCAAATTGACAAAATCAAAAATTGTTATTGATGTAAAATATGTGAAATTTATGTTTGTTCAAAAAAAAAATTAATGTTCTATTAACTTTGGCAAAATTGAACTATAAAGAGAATTTAGATCAGCTTTATGAAAGATAATGAATTTTTTTTACTTCCTTCTTATTAATGCAATAAATAATAAATATACAGATTCATGTGATTTGATGAATTTTCTAGAATTAAAATAAAAATTTCTTTTAGAACGTGTTTATAAGTAAATTTTAAAACTCATCAAAATCATATTTCATTTAGCCTTTGAAATTTTGAGGATGGTAACATGAATTGTAAGTATGGGATTAGAATATACTAATAAGTGATGAAATAACTAATTTAAATTATGTAATATTTAAAAAAAATTATTATACTATTCTATTATTATTCTTCTTTAAAAATTTAATAAAAATCTAAAATTAATTTCTTTCATCTCTTGTTTTCTTAATTTTAAAAATTAAAAATATAGATATTAATATTTCAAAATTATATTCTAAAAATTAAAATATTAATAATTGAGAATAATCTTATAGCTAGTATAATACTAAAAAACTAACAATTATTTTTTAATTGGAACCAAATGATAGCAATTCTATAATCTTAGGAATACAAATTGAGATTTTTAAAATATTGGGACTAATTTACAACTTTTTTCAATTTCAGGACCCGAATGCAATTTACTTTTTATGATTATTTAACTTGTTTTGTTATGTGAATTTGTAGTTACACGCAATATATAAAAATTGAACTAGATGAAGAATCAGCGAAACAGTCAAACCAATCAGCGAACTGGTTACACCGATGAATTAATATTTTTAAAAAACAATAGTGTTTATCAAAAATAGCAATAAATCATTGTATCATTGAACAATAAATATCACAAAAATAGATCAATTCATTACCGTTTGATCTAATTTGCTATGCAGTGTAGTTTCAGGGTCGAACCAGTGAGAAGAATCGGACGAAACCGCTCGGTCCAATTTTTGCAACTATGGTTGTATGAAATTTCTTGCTTTTTTTTTTATTTAAATGTGGAGAAAAATAAATTGGATAAAAACAAGCACATCTATATCATCCTAATTTTGTTCTTTCTCTTAAAGCTTGTACATTTGTTCCCTCTTCTACATGAACCACAATTTCTCCCTCATTGGTCTCTTGTGAATTCAAATGTACAATAGATAAATTAAAATGTGTTGTTCTATTTATATTATAAGTAAATAAAATGAAAGTTATTTATGTCAAGTTAGAGGGAGGTTGTCTCATCTCAAATTAATTCTTTAATTATTTTATGATTGGTCTCCAATGTAGTTTTTTTTTTTTAAACTCCTCAAATGCCAAATTAAAGAAGAGCATGAATAGTCATATTTTTCATTTATTGAATTAGCATTTTAGATCTCTTTTTTGTAATCGTAAATAGTATTAGCGTCAATGTATTCGAGACCTCACTAGTATAGGATCACTCTTTTACAGCAGTTGAAAACTGACTTAGAAATGCAAAACAACTGCCGCGTATTCAAACGCCTTAGTAGTTAACAAACTTTTTGCAGCGATTAAGAACCGCTATAAAAGATGATTTTATAAGGCGATTGACAAAGTCAACAACCATCTGTAATAGTAATTATAGACGACGGTTCTTCTGGGCGAGTCTATAATAATTTTTTTTAATAAAACAATACATTATATTTAAAAAAAAAATTGAAACTAAAATTAATATATACACAGCAATAATATACATCCAACAGGTAGAAATACAACAAAATTATATTCACAAAAATTTGTCACAATTTAATAAGTAAGTTTGTTGTCATTGTTGCTTGTTAAAATGCGACAAACCTTATCATCAAAGATTACTTCTTATCGTAGAAAATTACGATCGACATTTCTGACCAAAAATTTTTGACAACAGATAACACAATGAGTATAAGTAAAAGCATTCTACTATAAGAATCTTGTAAAATTTGAAATAAATGGGAATACAAATGCGATTTTAACATGGAAAACTTAAAACTCGTGATTGTTGCGGGCCACATAACTTGTTAGAAAGCTAGACGAATTTTGAGTTTCTTATTATATGACTCACTAAATTCTACTTGAATGGCTAATAGAGTAGATACTTAAACTCCTTCTAGATCACTGAGTGCCTTCTTACTTACAGTTTATTTAGTTCGAGTTTTTTTTTGTTCTACACAATTTTTGATTGTTAAAATTAACTTTATTTTACATCTATCTCAAATACAAATATCAGAATTAAATTTATTTTATATTTTATACGTTTTCTAATATTAAACTAGTTTCTTTCTCATTCAACTCACAAGATAAATCTATTCTTAAAGAAATAACATCAACCCCTTCAAAAAAGCGCGCGCTCTCTCTCTTTCTTACTCAAAAATCTCATTGAAATTTTGTCGAGCAACATTGATCATTTCTTCGGCAAAAAAATTTTAATCATTTTTTAAAGAACTTTCTTCGAAGATAACATTTTCAAAAGGATTTCAAACAATTTTTTTTGACTTCATATTCATCATACGTGTCATAAGAAAGAATATCGCAATAATCGTCTAGCTCCAAACATAGATGCCAGCTTATATATATATATATATATATATATATATATAACATTTAAGCCAAATTGCTACAAAAAATGAATATGTCAAAAAATATGTTCAACAGTATGAAAAGCCCTGGGGACACCCCATTGATATATTATTTTTTTTAGAACTAATAAATTAGTTTCTATATAATATATATATATATATAGGAAAATTGCATATTAGTCAGAAATTGTTCTCTGACTTACACATTGGCCATCATATCTGATTATATACATATTAACCATTAAATAAATAATAAAATTACTCATTTAGGTGATTAATTGCCATATTAAGCACAGAAAGTTTATCGATCAACATGTCAAATACAATCAACGTTATCTGTCGCTTCATCAAGACTCATAAACAAGAGAAGCAATTCAATTGATAGATTTTTGAAATAAAAAAAATATCGAACGATGCATTTTGTAATTTGAGTCGAGCTCTTAATGATGGTAATGGAGCTAAGCTAAGGTGATCAATAAACTTTGAATTTTAATTTAAAAAAAAGTTTTTTTTGAGGCCAGTGTGCAAATAATTAGATTTTTTTTAAGGTTAATAAATATGTAATTCAATGAAAATCTTGGTGCAAATATTTACTTACTTTTGCGTAATATATAGCAATAGAATATATTAAAATGCATATAAGCTAATGAAGGGAATTGATAAAAAATAGAAGATAAATTACAATGTTCTTTCAAGGTTTCAAACTGAGTTTCATAGAGGTACATGATTTTTTGATTATTTTACTTAAATTTTTAATATTATTCAACTATTTCATGCAAGGCTATTAATTTATTTTTTACGTCAAAGATCAACTCGATCCAAATGACCTGGCAAATGATATGCTTTAATAGATCGATATTTTTATTAATTCAATCTTAAGCTAGCATAAAATCAAGCCAAACCTACTTGAAATCGAATCAAATAAATAATTATTCATATATATATATATATATATATATGTAAATATAATTGAACTTAGTATTTTAGTTTTTCGTAATAGCCTAATAGATTGATATATTAAAATTTTCTAACTTTTGTTCAGATCATATTGGCTGTAAATTATTATTATTATTATTATTATTATTATTATTATTATTATTTCTGTTTATTAGATCAAGTTGAGCAATTATGATTTCTAACTATTTATAACGGAGATCGAAAATAACTTGAAAGTTTAGAGTCGAGCTTGAATCGAGAACAAACGAGCTAAACTTACATAACTCAGATAATGATCAAATCGAAGTCCACTTATTCATATTTTTTGATCGAATTATAATCGAATCAAAAACTTTAAGTTCAATTATGAGCTAAAATCAAATCAACTCGAGATCAAAGTGTTAACCGACTAGTTTCTTACGGATCATTTATCAGTCTTGAGTTTACTTAAAGCTAAAGAAGGTAGAAAATCTTGAAGAGCTGTAACTGAAAATTTTGATTAAATTACTGCTAGGTCTCTATAGTATACATATAATAATATTCTAGTTTATGTTTTTAAAAAGGATAAATTGCTTGTAGAGAATATAAATTAGTCCCAATTTTAAAAAAATTTAAAGATAAGGCCCTCAAGTATAATTTGTACTGCACATTTAATCCCAAAAGTTATAGCCATATTAAAATAAAGGTAAATAATTATTTTATCATTAAAATTGTCATGCTACATAAAATTATGAGCTTATTTCAAATATTTCTTTCTCTAAAAAAAATCTTAAATTAAAAAGATAAATTTGAGCACAATAGTGGTTCAAAAAAATAAAAAAATTAAATAAAAATTATAGAGATTATGAAGGTTAAATGAGAGAGATTTTTGTACACAGAGAAAAGTTTAACGATTGCATTTGGTTAATATTGACGGCTTACGTCAATAGGGACCACATTAAAAATTGAAAACAAATTAAGGGGCCAATGTGCTCGTACAAATTTAGACCATTTTTCATTCTCTCTCACACGTCATGTGCATAAATACATTTAATTTTTTTAAAATTTCACTTATATTCCTAATTAAAATTATAGGAACCGATCATGTCCCAATTTTATCTTACTTTTAGGTTACTATTTTAAATTCTAGATACTTAAGTGAAAGATTTCAAAAAGTGTAAACTAACACATTATTATTAATAAATAATAGTAATCTATTAGTAATTTACTCAAAATTTAAATTTTTAAAGTTTGATAAAAGGGGAAATAGTGTAGTCCCATCACGGGCACATCGTAAATGAATCGAGTTTGAGCTGAGTTTGATTTAGGATTTTAAAATTTATTTCTGTTTTAATTTCATTCATAAATTAAAAGTATTAATTTCAACAATTTTTACTTAAAATTTTAATTTTAATAGATTTTATTCTAAAAATATGTGAGTTTTACCTGAAATCAAACTATTAAATTTCAGATTAGTCTTAGGGGTATTTGGTTCAATATTATCTTAATGTTATGTTATGTTATCTAGAAAAAATCTTTATTTTACGTGCTACACATTACTCACATGTCTCAACATAATAATTAATTTTATTTTACGTAACTTATAATTTTTAATAAAAAAATATATTTATTTAAAATTAATTTTAATCTTATTAAAATTAAGTTTTGTAAATAAATAGACTCTAAACTTGTGTTGTTGAACTTCATTAACAAGTCCCGAGCCAAAAATATGATTGAATTTACAAATGAGTATGCCTCCAACCTTTAAATGCATTGTTATTCGTGAAAATTTGAATATTATTCTTTTTAAATTTAGTCGTTAAAATGCTAAAATTTAAAATTATATTCAAACTTATTTATTATATTTTTTTGAGAGATATCATCAAACTATTATCAATTAACTTCTTAAAAACTTATTGAGAAGTATGATAAAGAAATTAATTTAATTATATCATAAAAATGAAAAACATATCTTGAGATTTGTATAAAATAAAAAAAAATTTAGATAATTATAATAAAAATTATATAGAATGTAAAATAAAATAATTTTTTATATTAAAAATTATATAAGAGGTGATAAAAATTAATTTTATATAACTTATATTTTTTATAATAAATAATCATTTTGGTCTTCGATATGATCAAAATAATTTTTGAATCAAACAAGTTGTCAGAGCAGTCGGTTAAATTCCTCTAAGTGCTAGTGAGTACTTCTAATTTTCAAATTAATCAAATTATCTACTAGTTTGAGATAAAATACAAATTAGTCTTTTTACATTAATTAATAAGCTCAATAAAATTATTTTTTATAATTACTAAATTAATTTAAATATTATCTCCACCTAAAGTTTTGATTTAGTTGTAAAATTAACTAAATTACCATCTACAAGAAAATGTCTTTTATTAAACATCTTACTAATATCGGGAAAAAAATTTGTACGGTATCTTAAACTAAAAGGCCAATTTGGTTAATCTAGAAATTTAAAGGACCTAATTGCACATAAATCAAAAGTAAAAGGACCTATTAGCTATTTACCTATTTTATTTTTTAACTACTTTAAACCATAATAAAATTAGCAAAAAAAATAAAAAACAAATTAGCCACGTCAGCCCGCATGCGACACTGACGTTTGGCTACTTACCGTGTTCCCTGTACGTCACAGAATATCCGATCCGTTAGGAGATGCCGGCCGAAGGCAGGCAGGGGCGCCTTAATAAAATAACGGAAAATTGCATACATATTATTAGATTCTTTTATATTTACTTATTTTATTTTAAAATCTTTATATTTACATGTAAATCATTAAAATCTTATAATAAATCACTAAAATGTCAAAAAATTAAACCTCATTGATTATAATCATACTTTTTTTTTTAGATTTACATTGATATTTATAGTTGCAATATCATTTATCACTCGTTATAAAAAAATATCATGTATAAGGCATAAATATTTATTAATGTTATATAAATATATTTAATAAAAAATCATAAATTACGTAAAAATAATAATTTGTAACATTTATAATATGCATACTAATATTTAATATTAAAATAAGGAAAATTTTAGTGGTGCGCGGAGGTGATTGCCTCAGTAGAGATTTACTGAGGATAAATTACATCCAAGTCACTAAAGTCAAAGCTCACTAATAAGTAGGTTTTGATTTTGAATTTCCTAACCAATTAATCAGATGGACATTTTTCGCATTTTTAATAACAATTAGCTACATAAAACTATAAGTCAAAACTAATTTAATGTCATATATATACAATGCATAAGTAAGGAAAATATTTTCCTATTTTTTGTTTAGCTTTTCTTCTTCAATTTATTTTAAATTTAAGAAATTAAATTTTGCATATAATATTTAATAAATCTAAAATTAAACAAAGTAGTATTCTTTTTATTAGTCTAAATATTTCAAAAATGAACTCATTTAAAAACTACTTTAGTGAAATATCTAAAAAGTATAAAAAATTGATACACCTATTTAAAAAAAACATAATAGGAAAAGTGGTTCATCATCTAAATTAATTTAAGGAGTCTCTCAATAAAGTATTTAATCATAATTATTAGCGTATTTTCTTTCATAATTTTTAATTTTTGAATAAATAATCAGTTAGTCAGTTTTAATTTTAAATAATTAATTTGCTAAAATAAAAAAGAAATAGTAGACAGATCAGAGGGCTTAATTACAATATGGATTAACTACAGGGATCTGTATGTAATTTACCCTGATAAAAGTTCAAGCCCTCGTCTCTGCTCTATTTGAGGGCGGCGATGTCACATAGCTGAAGACTCCGCCCCATTCTCATCCCCACGACTTCAGAACGGCGGCTCCGGCGAGAATCCGGCGAAAGTACGACGAGGATAAGGCGATAGGAATGGGATCGTCGATGAGTTCTTGCTGCGGAGAGGAGACTGCCGGCGAAGGGTAAGTAAGATCAAAGAATTTAAAGTTTCGAGATGCCGATTTTTGATTGAAATTGGGGATTTTCAATTTCGAATTGCTCATCTTTTTTATCTTTTGTTGCTAGGTTTGTTGGAGGGACGGAGTGCTCGCCGTGGAGGTTGTTCAGCTACAAGGAGCTTCACGCGGCCACTAGTGGATTCAGTGAAGGCTACATGCTTGGAGAAGGGGGATTTGGAAGCGTTTATTGGGGGAAAAGTGCTGATGGGCATCAGGTATTTGCCCTGCGATCTGCCATTGACTGTAATTTATGTGATTATCATTAAGAAAAATTATTGTCTACAAATTTCACTTTTACATTTTGATAGTTCTTTGATCATATGATTCTATAGCTTAAGCATCTCAATTTTTTATTACATCTTCCCACAATCTAATTTGTGCTCAACCAATCTTATAGAGAATCATGGTTTTCTCAATTTGCCTTTTGATTCAGGTTGATTTTTTTAATGGCTTGATATTTTTGTCAATTATAGAAAAAAAAACAACTTTATTTCTCTGCATGATCTCTTATATAAAAAATAACTTTATTTACACCTTTACAACTTTCAATATACTTATTAATTTTATCTTACATCTTAAATAATTTTTAATATTATAAACCCACTTTATTTCACATCAAACATGCATTTCAAAGTTAGCCAAAAATTCCAAAGTCAAAAGATAAAATTTCCTCACAAGAAGTTTTTTTTGACAAATTCTTTTGCAAAATAACATATATGCTTTTGACATGAATTTCTATTAAATGAAATTTAATAGAATAGATCTTGCCAAAATTATAAAGCTCGAGGGTTTTATGTGGATATGCAAGAATCAATGAGGAATATCATGACGCGTTGTTTGGCAACTTTAGTAATTCAGTATATCGATAGATCTATCATTTTATTTATAAGGGTAACAAGAATGTTTTTCATGATGATAGAAGGCTTGGGAGCTTGCACATCGAGATTACTTTATTTTACTCGTGAACATGTATGTTTCCTTTAAGTACATATAGATGAGGTGATAGTTGACGAGAAACTAACGACCTTAACAATGACAGCCTCTACACAGCTACCACATGTTGGGACGTGGAAAGTAGGCAAGGTAGCCGGTGATGAATGCAACCATAAAATTCAACTCAAGTTACTCATTCGAATAAATATGTCGAATAGTGATTTGCCGCACAAAAGTTTTTTAGTTGCCTATTGTTCATCTTCGACGAGTACCTTGACCGAGTAATCCAATGGTCCCTCACATGTAGGGAGGAGATGTACTCTTAAAAAAATAAAACTTTGAAGGATTCATCTATCATGTAATCTTTTCACAGCATGCAAGAGATAATATACATAAAAGTCTCTCAACTCCTTGATATCAACTTTAATTGTAAGAATTTTTCTTTGCTTGTTATAACAAAAACAAATTATGGTATTAATTATAATTTATTTAGTAATTAAGTAAAATTTGATTTGCTTATTATCATTATCATGCGTTGGTAAAAGTATTGCGCCCTTGTTGTAGGTAGTAATGCCACTCAGGTCCATCCTTTATAATATTCTATTATTAATGTCTTCTCGTTTTATCACTTATCAATGTTGTTGAGAGGTCTTGAATCTTATCCCATCTCTATCATCCCAAATTTATACTTCTACTGAGATTCTGTTTGTTTCGGAACATTATATAAACTCCGATTGTACTGTCATAAATTTAAGACTTTCATTTTTCTTATTTTCGAGGATGTAGCCCTACCTTAGAATAAACCTCATTGAAGTCTATTTGATCGTCTCATTATGTCTGCTCTTTATTTGGATCGATTTTCTGAAAGAATCTCAAAGATACACGTTCATGTGCTAATAATGAAACGCCAGATTGCTGTGAAAAAGCTGAAAGCGATGAACTCTAAAGCTGAGATGGAATTCGCTGTCGAGGTGGAGATTTTGGGGAGGGTGAGGCACAAGAATCTGCTGGGTCTGAGAGGATACTGTGCAGGAGAACAGAACAGGATGATTGTATACGATTACATGCCCAACCTCAGCCTGCTCTCTCATCTCCATGGCCAGTTTGCTGATGATATGAGGCTTGACTGGAAGAAGAGGATCGACGTCATCATCGGATCTGCCGAAGGCTTAGTGTGAGTTCTTACTTTCAGAAGAAATCTATGTGAATTATCACATTTATTCTACTTATTACTCGTTTAATTATATATATATATGAGGGTAATTTCATTTAGGCCTCTGAGGTTTGTCTACTTTGTAGTCCAGGTCTACAAATATAAAAACATGGCGTCTGGATCCACAATAATTACTATATAGTTAACCAAGGCCCTAGTTATTTTTAAAAACCTTCCATTCAGGTCCAATATGATGTTTTCCGTTTAAAATACTGTTACTTCATCAAAAAAATAAAATAAATTATTTTTTCAATTACGATTTTACCCTCGCGCGCGGCTGTGGCGTCCTTGCACGCGTCGTCGTAGCCTGCCGCCTCGCACGCAAAAGCCCTGCGCAAGCGTCCGCTTGCTGCCCGTCGCGCCGGCATCCACGCACAGGCGGTCGGCAGTGCGTGGCCGCCGGCATCTGCGTGCAGGCGGCCGCGTGAGCCGCCGCTCGCGGACTCCCTCGTGCATAGCGTCGGCGCGTGTGGCGGCGCAGGCGGCCTCGTGACGTCGGTGCGGCGGGCAGCACGCTTTCTCGATCTTGTGAAATTTAAGTTCTCAGATAAACTCGGACCTGACCTAAATTTTAGGTCATATTTTTCAACCTTAATATGATCCAAAACTTAAACTTCTTTGCCTACCCAAATTTTGGACTTTGGGTTTGGTTGTCGAGTCAAGTTCAATTTTAACACCCTCAAAACCTAGGTGAAAATATTCCTAAAATTGGGACTTACTGAACCCATGGTAGACGTTGGGTACCTTATATTATATTTAATTTCACAAATTTTACTCGAAATTTCTAATAGAATCTTTTATCTGTTGATTCACTGTATTGTTTAATATATATTATATGTTAAATTGCATCCGGGCTTTGCAAATTAGTCTCAATTTTAAAAAAAACTTTTATTTTATCCCCTAGAGTTGCAATGTTGTTTTGGTTATTTTTTTTTATTCTCGCCTTTACATTAGTTTTATCTTTTAGAGAATATAAAATTTAATCATCTTTGAGTAGTTAGAACTTTAAAATATTTTAAAGAATCATTACATCTCTCTATTCTCACTTTTCTATAAAATTTTACTGAATATTTTAAATCTAATTTTTCCCGACTCTTGTATTTTTATTATAAAAAATCTAAACTGATTAATGTAAATATTAATATTAAAAAAAATAAAAGTTAACAATTATGAATTATTTTAGCAAAACATTTAAGGATAATTACTTTTTTGTTGCAATAAATTTATTATTTTATAAATTAACTATCTGTATTTGATAAATTATATTCTACACATCATAAAGTACATAAAAAATATTTTTATATTATAATTATAATGTATTTAATACTATATTTTTAGTATTATATAATGTGCATAGTATAAAAATTTGTATATTATGAAATATATCATATATAAATGATTAATATGTAAAATAATATGTTTATTGTGATATGCTTGTAATTATCTCAAAAATATAATAGTTATATCTTAATAGAGATAAAATGACTGGAATTTTTATAACTTTGGGAATTTAATTTAAAATTTTAAATAAGTTGGGATCAATTTGTAATACTTTTTTAGATGCAATTTACCAATTATCATATAATACTGATTTAAATAATAAATTTATTGTCTAAATGTTTTAAAAATATATCATATATATAAATAGCATTATATAATATATATGAAATAAGGGGTAATATTTGTAATTTTGTGGGCCAAAAGGTATCTCCACGACGAGGCCAAGCCGAACATCGTTCACCGCGACATCAAGGCCAGCAACGTCCTCCTCGACGCCGACTTCAGCCCCCTCGTCGCCGACTTCGGGTTCGCCAAGCTCATCCCCGACGGCGTCAGTCACATGACCACACGTGTGAAGGGCACGCTCGGCTACCTCGCCCCGGAGTACGCCATGTGGGGCAAGGTCTCCCACTCGTGCGACGTCTACAGCTTCGGCATCCTCCTCCTCGAGCTCGTCTCCGGCCGCAAGCCCATCGAGCGCCTCGCCGGCGGCGGCAAGCTCACCATTACTGAGTGGGCCAACCCCCTCATCTCCGCCGGCCGCCTCCCCGACCTCGTCGACCCCCGCCTCCGCGGCCACTTCGACAACGCCGAGCTCTGGCGGGTCGTCCACGTTGCTACCCGCGCCGTCCAGACGGAGCCCGATCGCCGGCCTTCCATGCGGGAGGTGTTGGCCGTCGTGACGGGAACCGCTCCGGCGGCGGATCCCGCGAGGAATGCAAAGCTGCTCTCCGCCTCCGCCGCCGCCGCCGCCGTGAAGTACGGTGATGAGGACGAGGAGGAGAAGAGCAGTAGCCCGGAGGGGGAGGGGGAGAGCCGGACAGTGTACGGAGTGTTTGGGACGATGGAAGTGCAGAAGATGAGAGATGACTACGGGTTGCACGGCGCCGGCGGCCGGAATAGGCCGCGAACGGCGTTCCGCGGGTGAGAGCGCCGTCGGTGAAGATGAAGAAGATGGAACATGTGTAAAATGCCAATGTAATTCTTTTGCTCAAGTTTTTTCTAGAGTTATTTACATAATGGACATAGAATTTTAAAAAATTTACAAATTTTATATTACTTTTTAAAAAAATAAAAATCTCATTAAATTTTAAATTTCAAACCATGGCTCAAAATTAGAACTCAAAGTCATAAATTTTAATTTCTAAATTATTATAATATGAAAAATTGAATCTTAAATCATAAATATTAAAAGATAATTTTTAAAATTAAAATTTTAATTATCATTAAATAAGTGTGTATAATTTATTTTAAATTAAATTTATTGATATGAAAATTTTTATAATGAAATTATGAAGCATACATAATAATGTGATAATCATAATATTTAAGAATCATTTAAAAAATTTTAATGTGATTGTTACTAATAATATTAAATTTTGATGTGAAACTTGTAATTATTTAAAATTTTATTTCTAAATATTTTTATTTATATTTGGTTGATCTCGAAGGGGTTTTATTGTCTTCCTCATTTTTTTGTTTTGCCTTTCACCATTGCTTTTTGATTTTTTGTTTTACACTTAATGATATATATATATATATATATATACTTTTACATTATTTTAATTTCATGTTTATGTTTTTTTTTTTTTTGGATATTGTCATATTTATGATTTGAGCCTGCTTTGTGCTTCAAAAAATTTTGTTAATATTAAAAATTTTAGACTTAATTTATCGAATTATTCCACAAATTCAGAGTTTTAAGTTCCTGTTTGGCAACAGACTAAAAAATATGACTTATTTTAATTATGATTAAAATCTTAAATTTATTTTTAAAAAATTTTAAAATTTATTTTATATCTCATTCTACATAAATTTTAATATTAAATAATCACTTTATTTCACATTTAATATAATTTTTAATATAACTGACTCACTTTATTTTACATCATATATATTTTAAAAAATATTTATAAATTTTTTCTAAATTATCACTTTTTTGTTTAACCAAATAGAGTATAAGAGTTTAATTTAGTAAATAATCTGACAGTCTAAATTCAAAATTCACATTTAAATTTTCTAATATGATAATTCATTAAACTAAACCTAAATTTTTTTTATAAGGGACATTTATACGGTAGACACAAAAATTAGGTTAATTTACGGATTTCACCATAAATCTCAAAATATAACAGTTATCACATCTAAAATAGCAATTTTTTCATTTTTCACATCCTGCAGTAAATTCTATTAGAAGATTTAACTATAGTTAAATCTCAACAAAGTCTTAGTCATTGATCACATCATTTAACTATCGACTTTCATGTTAGAGCATCGTGGAGCTGTATTGGTTCCGGTGGCAGTATATTCACGAGAGGCGACAGTGTATTCTCGCGAGGCGACAACTTATTCACGCGAGCATTACTATGCTATTTGTATCTTCTTCTTACGCGGGCATCACAAGCGGGCATCGGGTTGGAAAGCTCGCGATTAGACCTAGGAATGGGTGGGCCAGGCTTGGCATGGGCCAGGCTTAACCGGGCTTTGACTAAGTCAAATCAGGCTCGGGTTGTGCTTAGCTCGACTTACGGGCCTGCTTTTATTACCAAGCCCGCCCAATATACGGGTCGGGCTACCCACGAGCTTTATTTGGTTCAAAAAAATTTTTGGACGAGAGAAAAAATATTTTGTTTTTTAAATTTAATATCAAAGAACTTTATTTTTATATTAAAATGTATAAAATATAAAATAAAGTTAAATTTGATATTCATATTTGTATTAGATGTATAATAAAGTTGATTTTTGTAATTAAAAGTTTTTGTTAGGCCAAAAAATATCTTGAACCAAATAAAGCCAAATGTCTGAAATTTATATTCAAACATAATTTAAATTCTAGTCATTCTGGTATACTATAATATTGCTATTTACGCTTTCCATAATTACATATTAATATAATTTTATTTAAGTTGATAATTACAAAATCTAATAATATTTTTCTTAGGATATTAATTTAAAATAGTTAAACAAATTAATGAGAACTCTAAGCTAGTAAGCTCCATGTTTTCATTCAATTTCTTAAATAACCAAAGAAAAAAATTAGAACCTAATAAATATAATTTCAATAATATCTGTTATAATATAAATATTATAAAAAAGCATATATGACAACATCATCATTTTCAACATGGGCAGGCCGGGTTTGGCGCGGGCCGGGCTTAATCAAGCTTTGATTAAGTCAAATCGGGCTCGGGCCGGGCCAAACCCGATTATCGGGCCAAAATGAATGACCAAATCCGTTTAAAATTTATCAGGCTTTGGCTAGCCCATCAGGCCACCCGCCCAATGCCCAAGTCTACTCGCGATGCCTGCGTAAGAAGAAGATGCAAATAACAGAGTGATGCTCGCGTGAATACGCTATCGCTTCGTGAGAATATGCTGCCGCATTGCGTGAATACACTATCACTAGAACCAATGCAGCTCCGCGATGCCCTAACATGAAAGTCGATGGTTAAATGATGTGATAAATGAGGAAGATTTTGTTGAGATTTAACTATGGTTAAATCTTCTGATAGAATTTACTGTAGAATGTGAAAACGAAAAAATAGCTGTTTTAGATGTGATATCTGTAATATTTTGAGATTTATGATGAAATTTATAAATTAATCTAATTTCTGTATCCATCTTATAAATGTCCCTATTTATAATTATTTTTTGTCTAATATTTTTTTCTTTTTAGCTGCACAACTTCTCTTCAGATTTGCACAAATAACTAGGAAAACTGGACGGCTAGAGGGTTGATATTTTATTACTATAATATATATATATTTATACTAATTATAAAAATATTTATACTAAAAATACTTTTATATTAAATAGAAAAATCATGCTAATTATATTAATAAGAAAAGTATTCAAATTAACGAGGTGGCACTTCCTTATTTGCTATCGAATTAATAACGTTCTAAAATTTGAATTAAACTAACTAAAGGCCAGACATTACATCACTCATATGTAATTTTAATTTTATAAAATTAAAATTAAATATAGATAAAGATATTTTTATTATCAAATCATATCGAACTAATTTTGATTTATATTTTTTAAATATAAAAAATATATTTGTTAATTTAATATATCTATTTATTATTTATACATAAGTATATGCTAGATTTGGCTTAGATATCTGTTAGGTCGACCTAATTTTAAATTTCAGTAAGGGACAACTTTTTTAAAAAAATTTAAATTTTTGAAGGGTTTAACAAATGAGTTATTCAACTCGTCAACTCATTTATTATAATTTTTGAAGGGTTTAACAAATGAGTTATTCAACTCGTCAACTCATTTATTATAATTTTTTAAATATCAAAATTTGATAAATAATATTTATACTTTAAATGATTATAATGATAAAATTTAATTAAGAACATCAAAAATATAATTAAATTTTATAATGCACATCTAATAATTAATATTAAAATTAGTACTAAAAAGTTTTAAAAAAATATACTAGTTTTAATAAATGGGTTATTAGTGGGTCATAATAATCAAGATAACTAGCCAATCGATACCCAATTCTTTTAGACAGATCAAATTCAAGCTAACCTATTTATGATTTATACACATATAAGATCAACTCGTATTTGAGTTTGTCGGGTCAGGTTTACAGATCAGATCAAAATTATCGTTATTATATATAAATAATAAATAAATAAAAAATGTCACCATCCCTTAGATTTCTTACAAAAGAGGTAGTTATATAGTTATCTCATCAAAACCCTATGAGCCCTCCACCTCTTCCCTGCCCACTAACCATAAGACTATGAAATGATTGTAGAAAGTGTGACAAGGACTCAACCCATAACAAGATTAATGCTAAATAAGCCAATTTTATAAGCTTTTCAAATCACATTCAACAATCGCAAAAATAAAATCGATCAAACTCAAATTAGACTCGATATTAGGGGTGTTAAAAGTATTGAAAGCTCAAAAGTCGCTCAGAACTCGTTCAGTTCTTGAATCAATTCAAAATCAGTTTGAAATTTTTGAATCAAATTATGAGCTAGGGATTTTGACTTAAAGTTTGTTTCGAGTCGATTTCAAGTTGACCCTAACTTACTTGAAATATGATTTGATTTGTCTCAAAATTATATATAAATTAGCTTAGCAGCCTAATAACATAGTAACGAAAGTTAAATCATATTTTCCCTAAGATTTAAAGATCAAATCCCCATAAATATGTAATATTTTTATTTATTTTTAATAATTATGAGCTGGTTTGAATTTGGCTCGAATATGTCTCATTTCAATTTCGGACTAATTTCGAGTCAAGTTGGGCCCAAATTTTTTGATTTTGAGTTGCCTTCAACTCGCTCAAAATCATAAAAACCATATAGATTTAGGGCATTAGAAAGAATATGATACATGCAATATCAAAATCAAAAATGTAAATTACTCGATACATATTGAATCAAAATCACGAAAAAAAATTTAATTTCGAGCTGAGGACGACTCGACTTCAACCCTAAAAAAGTGGGAAGGTCCCATTAAAGAGAAAAAGAGTTTAAGCCCTTCACTTCCACTTTCATGCATGGCCACCATTTTTGTTTGGCTTCAACATGAAGTTAAAATCAATTCCTCAAGCCTTTGCTTCCATTTCAAACCTCACCAACCACCCAAATTATGGGACACAATATCCCAAGAACAGCTCTATCTCCCATTCAAATCATTCAAAATTTTCCCCTTCAAATCCTTCTTGAACAAGGAAATTTTGATTGAAGAGCCAAAGGCATCCATCCCTACAAATGGGAAGGAACTTAGCCTGCCACACAGCCCAAAAGGAAGCAACAAGAATGAGTTCTCATGCCAGTAGAATACTCGTTGCGATCTCGCTCGCTTCGGGCGCAAGTTTAGAGCTTCTCTCGCGGGGGATCGAGTTGTTGGCTCGTCCAAATGACATCATTGTCGCTCTCCATGTCCTCGGTAGTACTCCCGCGACCACTATACTTGTAGTGCTAAATGATAATACATATAACGATAATTTTCTTTCTCCAGTGGAAGTAGGGAAGGTGGAGAATGGGCTTGGCTCGAACTTGAATCGATTTCGAAAAGCAAAGGCCTCGGTAATCTCCATCCTCGGGGAGCTCATGGAGGCATCAATAGCTAAACAGGTAATTAAAAAAAAAGGGAACCGATTTTTACGTTTCACTGGTGAGTTTCGTAAAAAGGGAACAAAAATATAACATTGCTGGTTTCATTTCGAGTTGATTTACGAATTGATCGAAGCTGAATTATTAGTTGCAAGGATGTCGAGTTGATTTTCATTTGCCAAAAACTCGAGTAATAGTTAAATGAGTTTCACGTTTTGAACAAAATTGACGCCTCTGTTAACCTTGAAGGTGAGATTAGAGGCTAAGGTGAGGAGCAGCAGCAGCATAGGAAAAGGCATCGAAGAAGAGGCTATTTTGCTCGATGCTGATTTTCTTCTACTCGGTGGCACGAGGAGATCGTTACAAAAGTGAGATTACATTCATTCGTTAAGAAAAAAATATATTTTATACAATACTATTTTTAAAACAAATTATCTAAAAAAAATGCTTTCAGAATGTACGTATCATATGGACTCTACATTTAAAATGGTCGTCGCCTTAATTTTTATAGTCGTATTGTATACAATGATTTTTTGGTATCTTTTACAACAGTTTTTAATCTCTATTAAAAACCTCTTTTGTGCTAGTGTGCAAATAATTAATAAAGATATAAATGAAGATAATTTGATAAAAATTTACGTATAACAGCCCCTACAGTTAGCGGGTGAGAATGATCTGAGTTCAAGCTGAGTCAAGCATGGCTCAAACTCAGCTTGTCTCAAATCGATTCAAGTTTGAATAGGCTCATTTCAATTTCGAGTTGGCTCGAGCCTTAATAGAGCCAACACTTACTCTTCAAGAATTGAAATTTTAAAAAAAAATTATTTCAACTAAAATATAAACTTAGATTAATCATAATCACAAGATCACTTAAAAAATATCTTAGATTCCTAAAAGCAGCTAACACAAATTTATAGATAAATAATAAAAAAATTACAATAGATGATTAAATATATTATTTATAATTTTAAAAAATAGAGATCGAGCTGAGTCGACTCGATCTGACTATGACTGGTGGCTTGGCTTAATAAATTTAAGCCAAGCTCGATTCGAGCTAAATATCGATCCTAACACGAGCAACTATCGATCTTCGAGCCAAATTCTTACCCTAACCTAAAGTGAAGAAGGCATTATAAATTGATATCTATTTTTAAAAATCTCGAATTGACGGGGGGTCCCAAGTACTACGATGTCGCTAAGAAAATCCTAAATATGAGCACAAACACGAACTCATGGACCTATTTGTAGTATTTTTAAGTTTGGGACTAATTTTTAATAATTTACGGACCCCAGGGTCCTGGATGAAATTTACCCTACTTTTTTTTAATATATTTTAACAGAAAGAAAGCTTTTTTTTTTGTCAGCAGTAGTTCATCATATTTGATCGCCAAGCAGTGTCTGAAGAACATCCCTGAGAGCTGCTCAGTGGTCGCCATGGGCAGAAGAGCTCCACATTCTCCTCCACAAAACCCATACTCTTTCAGCACCAAAAAGCTCGCAAGGTCGAAAGATCAGAAGAAGCAGTACTCCTCCGGCGAAGGCTTCTGCTGCGAGAGCTCGCCGGCGTCGACCATGGACTTGGGATCGCCGGAGCTACGCCGGACCTCGGCGATCGGCTTCCATGTCGGCGCTCTCAGCAGAGCAAACGTGTGGAGGAGGATCTCCATGCCCAAATTTCTGAGCTTGTTCCGCTCAGAGGAAGAGCTGCAGGGGAGAGAGAGGAGATGTGAGGAAGATGATAAGCCTTCTTGGGGATGCTTCAGCCATGATGAAATCTCATGTGCGACCAACAATTTCCACTTAGGTAAGATATTTTAGAGGAAATTATATCCAGATCCTCATGAGGTAGATCCCCTGTTTCACACAGATAAACAAAATTTAAGATGTTTAATCTTGCTTATTCTTTTTTTTACGAATTTTATTAATTTTAATCATTGAGTTATATCTTTTATTTAAAAAAATAAAAATTTATAATTAATATTATAATTAAGCTTCATTATTATTATTATAAATACCTTAATATATTTTTTAATAAAATATATATATATAGCTTAAGAGCTGAAGTTGATAGTTTCTTACTTTCTTACACATATACTGTGTAATTTTTAATTATTTAAGAATCACAAAAAATTAAGCTCGATTTCATTAATTAGAGCTTCAAAAGTCAAGTTTGAAATCTCATATGTTACCGACAACTTCGACTGTGGTAGATTTCAGATTCAAGACGAGTTTACAAAATTGAAAATACCCAATTCGGGTTTTCCTCGTCAAAATATTATTCCACGGATTTTTTTGACGAATTTTATCAGTTTTGATCATCGAAATATTTATAATTAAAATTATAAACTAGGTCACAAGGAAAAAAGAAAAATTGGATTTATAATATTTATAATAATTATAATAATTATTAGAGGTAATTTCATTTAATCAAACAAATTTAAAATCATGCATAAAAGTCCCACAAAAATCACCGTAAAAGTCATCAAGGCTCTTCCGTGATAGAATCTATTAAGCTTTCAAAATGACAAAAATACCCTCAATTATTTTATAAATTTTTTAAATGTGCCATCACCTTTTTCTATTCATAAGCTAATTTTTTTTATACGTGTTAATAAAAAATCAAATGTATCACATCATATATAAATTAATATAATAACATAATTTTTACTTGGTAAAATGCAAAAATAAACTATACTAAAAACATAGTGAAACAAGAAAAATGAAACCATTATGTAATTTTTCCTAAGTTTCATAATTTCATTATCCCCTAACTTTATAGCACATATTATTCAAATATATATATATATAATCACACTACTTTACACCAAATACCTTGCACTCTGCCCCATTTCATGTTGAAAGCAAGGTTTTCAAAATCGGACCGGACCGGGCGGTTCGACCGGTTCAACCGGGAACCGGCCTAAGATCCGGTCTGATTCAACATTAGAACCGAAATCAGCTAAAAACCGGGTTGGACCGGTAAAAACCGGGTTGAACCGGTAAAAATCGGTCCAACCGCCAAACCGAACAAACCGGTCAAACCGGAAATATTATTTGAGTTTCTTATTTTATTTTTATACATTGATATTTGAGCATTAATATTTTAATATTAATATTATATTTTGAATAATAATTTTTTATATAATGGATGTTTAACTGATTTATTAATTTTTTCATGAATTTATTTCGAATTGTTATAAAAGAGTATTTTAAATGACAAATTGACAAAAAAAATAATTGTATTCATTTTGTTTTGTTTTTTTAATTTTTTATACATTTTTTGTGGTAGTAAATTTTTTAAATTAGTTGTATTATTTTTTTTCAAAATATTTTTTTATCATATTTTAAAAATTAGTCACATTTAGAAAATTTATTTTTAATTATGATGTAATTATTAAGTCATCCGGTTGAACCGATAAAACCATGAACCGGTCGATTGACCGGTTCGATCTTCGGTCCGGTTTTGAAAACCTTGGTTGAAAGTGCTGCAGTACTCCACTAAAATAAAAAAACCAAGTTTGCATTTGATTCTAGCGGTCGTCATTTCTGAAAATTTTATCGATTATAGCTTGTTCCACTAACATTCTACCGAAAACTATGCTTTTGTTTGTGTTAATTAGTGCTTATTTGAATTAACTCGAGTCAAACTTGTCATGTTTTCGTTTATCAAAATCGTTATCTCAATTCGAGTTAGATTCGAGATGACAACTAACTTAACTGTCTCAATTCAGATAACTTGGTGGGAAGAGGAGGTCATTCAGAGGTGTTCAAGGGAACTCTGGGCAATGGGATTGACATAGCTGTGAAGAGACTTTCCAAAAATAGTAAGGATGACAAGGAGAAGAAGTTTCTAGAAGAGCTTGGAATTCTAGGCCACATCTCTCATCCCAACACCTCATCCCTCATTGGCTGCTGCTTTGAGAATGGATTCCATCTCATCTTCAATTTCTGTCCCAATGGAAGCTTGTCCTCAGCCTTGCATGGTCAGTCTCCAAACTCTCTCGACATTCATTCTCTTCTCGATCTCAGGTGTCGAAATGGGTTAACGGGTTCTGACCCAAAGTCGATAAATTGAGATCGACTGGTATTGAAGTCATTCGCGTATTCAACCAATCAGAAAACTATCTAGAAGAGTGAGAACTGGAGGCTTGAATCAAATCACGACGCGTGGATCTCTAAGTTCAAATTTTATTTTTGTTCGGCTCATTTGTCATTTCGTTCATCGAAAATTTTAAATTTTACTGGCATTTAATCTATCTACATATAAAAGACAACAACAGACCTTTTTTTTTTATCACAAGTTACATGTTTTCTACCTATATATATGGGCAATAAAATTTGAAACTTGGAGACCTATGTATAAAAATTCAAAATTCATAAACCAACATTCAAAAACTTCTTATCACGGGGACCTATAAGTAATTTACTAATTTTAAAGAAGAATAAATTGTATTTAACAATTGAGACTTATACCTAGTCTGTGACGCCCATGATCGAAAAGGGCGGGGAGTGATCGTCGGGTGATATTCTAAGAGAAAAGAATCACTGAGGCAAAGTGCGACTCTTGGTAGGTTTCTAAGCTGAATAATGAGTGGTGAGAGGAGCACAGGAATGAATCGTCCAACATCGAAAAGGAAGGGAGATCCTAAGCTGCATAAGAAGATAACGTAATCTCAAATGGTAAATGCGTCTTTTTGGATAAAATCGTGAGGCTAATGGTGAAAAATTTCATAGTTAAACGTACTTGAGTTGAAGTATCACTGGAATGGATGACCTCCTAAAAAATACTCAAGTCACGCAGTTTTTTTAAAGTTAAAACAGACAATACCTTTACAGTGAGCTAGATCAGGGGATGTTACATAGTTAATTTGATACTTTTTGTAACAAATATGTGCAAGTCGTGTTTGCAAGGTACAACTTCTGTTCACTAGAATATACGAGATGAGGACTTAAATTTATATTTAAACAAAAGTCATTGCGTGTGTGCGGGTCGACTCAACTTTTACTATACATAATGTGCAGCTTTCTCTCGAAACATGTAGTTTCATTGCAAAAAACTAAGTGCAAGCTCTGAATCAACTATGACTCGAATCAACTATGACTCGAATAAACTAACACGAATGCTAATTGGATCAAGTCGAACTCGGTATTTTTTGGGTACAGGAAGAAGCAGCAGGTGCCTTGATTGGGCAACAAGGCACAAGATAGCAGTGGGAATAGCTAGAGGACTGCATTACCTTCACAAGGGGTGCCCCAGGCGCATCATCCATAGAGACATCAAGGCATCCAATGTGCTTCTAGGGCAAGATTATGAGCCTCAGGTATCTATACAAGATTTTTATTTTTATTTTTATTGATCCTAATTGGGGTTTTAGGGTTTAGGGTTTAGGTAAATATTGAAGTTTTTTGTGTTATACGGGTAAAAATCTCTATTAATTTTTAGAAATATTTACCTATTTGACATACCATTTAACTTTATTTATATATTACCTATTCATTTTTTGTTAATCACAAAATCTTACATACATACACTTTAACTTGTTTCCATTATAATGAATAATTATAATTTTTTAATAATCTGACCATAGTTAGGTTACCAAAAATTTGAGTCGTTCATCATATTATTTTAAGGATATTTAAATATATTTTTAGTGAAAATTCTAAAACTTTGATGTTTAGGTGGTGGCAAGGAAAGGAGAGATTCGTGATGTGAATTGATTTTAGGACAGAGTAGCGCTTTAGTGTGGTATTGAGGAAGAAAAAAATATGTATTATTAAGGGTAAAAATATAATTTTAATAATTTACTAACAAAATTATTTTTTTCCAAATAGATTTTGACTGAGTTTTAACTCAAGTGTGTGTATGCAAGCTTTATAATGTTTTGAGTGTGTATAGCGTAATTAATGAAAAATAAATGGATAATGTATAAATAAAACTAAATGGTGTGACATGTAGTTAAATATTTCCTATTTTTTATGATATCATAAATTAATTAAAGTTAAACATCACATGAATAACATCTATATATTTCTTGAAATGTTTGATGATTAACTCAAAGAATTTTCAATCCAATCCATTTTTCGATGAAATTATAAGGTGCGACCATCTCTTCGGCCGTGTTTAGCGCGAGGACCAAAATCATGACTAAAATAGTACTAATTTAGATAATAATAATAATAATAATAATAAATTTTTTAATCATTCTACACAAATTATAATATGAAAAAAAATATTATTTACCTCAATACTCAATAATTTTCAATAAAAATATTAATTTTATTTCACATCCGAGACCAAATACTCAAATCGAATATTTTGGTCTAGAATGTGAGATAAAATTGATATTTTTATTGAAAATTATTGAATATGTAAAGTAAAATATTTTTTTTTTCATATTAAAATTTGTGTAGAATGATTAAAAGCTGAGCTGTATCTACTGCCCAAACTAAGCAATTTTTTGCCATCTAAGCGACACGAGTGAATGTTTCGACTTTGATTCTATAAAATTGAATATCACAATGTTATTATGTTTAGGGACAGATATAAATGAAATTAATCCTATTTTATTTTAAGATATTGATATTTTGAATGTGATATGATCTTTGTTTGTGTTTTATATATATAAAGTTTAATTGATGATTTTATTAATAAGATCTATGAATATGTGCTGAAATTCAAATGAAAAATTAAATAATTTGTAAATAATTGCAGATTTCAGATTTTGGATTAGCTAAATGGCTTCCAAAGCAACTGAGCCATCACTCTGTTACTCCAATTGAAGGCACTTTTGGGTAAGATTTCTTTTATTTTTATAAACCATAAGCAAAAATTATGAATATTATATACTTAATATATATGTCAAAATAATTAATTTAACTATATATATATATTAAGAAATTACTAATATATTATTAAAATTTAATTATTTTATAGGTCCGATACTCAAATTTTTAATATTATATACTAATTTTAAAATTTAAATAAAAATTACAATTTTTATTATATATTGTTGTATGATTTGTAAATAAGTCATAATTTTCATATATTTTTTTGATTGATATGTAATATTAAATATTTGATTGTCTAAAATATGAAATTGTAAAATTTTAATAATATATATGTAATTTTTTTTTAAAGCATACTATTGCCAACTTCGAAATCTCATATAAGGAAAGAACTGTATTAGGCAGCCGACAACAATCATAAAACTCGTCAAAAGTGCAAAGTATTGAGAATAAATTTTTATTTATTGACATGTAACAAAATTACTTATTTGTACTGCATTATCAATGATTTGCATAAAAATTAAAATCTTTTTAAAAATTCCTTGATAAAACTAGGCTGTATTTTAAGATAAACAAAATTGTGTTATTTTAAAATTAACTGATGTGACTATTAATTTCCAATCTAAAGGCATAATTATTAATTTCACTAAATAAAAATATGCAAATATAATTCCAACAACTAAAAACAAAAATATAAATTTTGTATTTGAATTTTTAATTTCAAATTTTTAAGTGTTTAAGTGTCAAATTTTTTATTTCATAATAAATTTAATATTAATTAATTTTACATTTTTCTATTTTTAAAAATTATTTAAATTTAAATTGAATTTGTATGTTTTTTCAACGCATGGGGTCAGCAAAATTTCCAATGGAGTGAATCTGCCTCAACTCAAACTTGATTTTTTCAAACTCAAGTGAAGTTTTATTCGAGTCAACTAAAATTTATTCTATTTTGAATCAATTTTCTAGTTGATCCAGCTTAATTTTTAATCTCATTTTTTGATTTAAATTTTCATTTCACATATAATATCTTTAATACACATAAAAAAATTCTAAATATGCATTATTATACAAATATTGAGTCGATTATAAATTCAATCAATCTGATTTTGAGCAAGTTAACTTTGAGTTATAAAAAAAGCAAAATACACATTAAGTTTTGAGCGAGTTTCAAGTTTCAAACATAATGCTCAGATTTAGTTGATACTTATGCTAAACCCTGAATCTGATGCATTAGGTTGGCGTATTTTATCTTGAAAATATATATATAATGTGAAAATAAAGCCGTTAGGGGCACAGAATCGAGACTCCGAAAACATCTGCTTAACGGGTGTTAGTTTAGGATTGAATCGGATAGTTAATTGCAGGGTTTTCAGAATCAGACCGAACCGGCCGGTTCGACCGGTTCAACCGGGAACCGGCCCAAGGTCCGGTCTGGTTCAATATTAGAACCGAAATCAAGAAAAAATCGGGTTGGACCGGTAAAAACCGGGTTGAACCGGTAAAAACCGGTCCAACCGCCAAACCGGACAAACCGAAATTATTATTTGAGCTCATTAATATTTTAATATTGATGCTATATTTTGAATAATAATTATTTTATATAATGAATGTTTAGTTAATTTATTATTTTTTTATCATGAATTTATTTCGAATTGTTATAAAAGAGACAAAGTATTTTGAATGACAAATTGACAAGAAAAGTAATTATATTCGTTTTGTTTTGTAATTTTTAATTTTTTATACATTTCTTGTAGTAGTAAATTTTTTAAATTAGTTGTACTATTTTTGTTCAAAATATTTTTTATCATATTTTAAAAATTAATCTCACATTTAGAAAATTTATATTTAATTATAATGTAATTATTAAGTCATCTGGTTGAACCGATAAAACCATGAACCGGTCGATTGACCGGTTCGATCTTCGGTCCGGTTCTGAAAACCTTGGTTAATTGGGAATCGACTCGAGAGTTTGGATATGTTTTTAATTTCGATTTCGATGATGATGAAGAGCTCACAAGATTCATGGTTTTCTTCTGAGCAGATACCTTGCTCCAGAATACTTCATGCATGGAATGGTAGATGAGAAGACTGATGTTTTTGGATTTGGAGTTCTGCTGCTTGAAATTCTCACAGGGAAGAGACCCATTGATACTCCCAAGCAAAGTTTACTGATTTGGGTACGTGAGAATCAGGCGGTCCGAGTTGGGGTGTCGAATCGATGAAACCCGTGCGATTCGACCGCTTGGATTGGGCTTCGATCATGCTTTCCAGCATGCTTTGTTTAGGGGTGTGCAAACTATGGTTTAAACCGAAAAACCGAACCGAACCGTTTAAATTTAACGGTTTGGTTTGGTTTAGAATCTAGCGGTTTGGTGATGGTTTGATATTTTGAATATTTCGGTTAAATGGTTTGGGTTCGGTTTCACATGTTTGGAAACCAAACCGACCGAATTAACCGAATAACCCACTTATTTATATTAGGTCAGTTCAGTTGGCAATTTGTCGATTTGAGTTCGCTCATAGACGGGTTCGTGAGAAAGAAGGCTGATTCGACCGACCGAGAAGTTTCAGATTATTTAGGGTTGCACGATTTGCGCGGCTTGCGCCGCAGGTCAAAGAGTTGCAGACCAAAAATATGGTTTTAACCAAATCAAATCAAACCGAACCGATATTTATTTGGTTGGTTTGGTTTGGTTTATAATATAATTTGGTTGGTTTGATTTCATTAAATTTAAAACCGAATCCAATCTTTTTTTTTTTGGTTTGGTCACCAAACCAACCACTTAAACCGAATGCATACCCCTAGCTTTGTTAGCGAGTTGGATTTGGATCGAAGATTTATCGGATTAGAATGAGGTTGAGGTCGGACACGTATTGATTTCTTCGATTTTTGGACAGGCCAAGCCATTGATGGAGGCTGGGAGATTCAATGAGTTGGCTGATCCGAGGCTTGAGGGAAAATATGATGAAGAAGAGCTCAAGAGATTGGTGCTCATTGCCTCCTACTGCATTAGATCTTCACCCCTCTGGCGCCCCTCCATGACTCAGGTGGAATGTTCTTCTCCCACTCCTCTTCCAAATTTAAAAGCCTGCCTAAAATATTTCACAATTAAACAGAAGTATATGTTATACATATTATTATTATTATTTTATGTGAATATTTTTGGTTCATCATGATTGTTCGATTAATTTGATGCTAGCTGTCGACTGTTTAACACGACTCTCTACTTTTTTTTTTATCTAAGACTTAGAACTAGACAAAGGTACTGGGAAGGACTAAAGGTAAATTTTATAGAACGATTGTAAAACTAATAATGTTATATAGTATTGAATGCTGATCTACAAAACAAAAAAATATAAACAAAATATGTGTAGTGGAAATGATGATATTTTTCAAAAAGTAAAAATAAAAATAAAAATACTAATATAAGTGAGTGATACATACGAAAGGATAAAATGAAGAATGATTATATCCGTAAGAAAGTTGGAGTAGTTTTAATTGAGAATAAGCTTAAAGAAAATTAATTTAGATAGTTTGAATATATATATTATATGCTGATTGAGTCCTCAGTAAAAAAAATTAGGTTATTGGATCTTGCTCTAATGAAGAGAAGAAGAGGAAGACTAAAAATGACGTGGCTAGAAACTGTATTAGAGCTAAATGAGGAGCATTAATTTGATAGAGTGTAATAAAAATAAAAGATTCATATAGTCGATCCCACCCAGTGAGATATAAACGTTATTAAATTTTTTATTCATATCATTATTATTTTTTGCAAGTGAAAAATCATTAACATTTTTAGTACTCATTACATATTAATTTTGGAAATTAGAATTCTTCGCAATCTGGAGTACTAAATATATCAGGTGATATTCCTTCCTATTGAGGATATTACAAAAATCTGTAAGGAGCATTTTTCTCACCTAGTATGACTTTGTGTACTGAGAAATCAACTACACTGATTGCGCTGCATTGAGATCTTTGAGGTTTTCACCTGCATCTTACGTCTTTAAACACGTCGTAATTGATTACTTCTGAGACTCGTATTTAAGGGACTCGAATAAAATTTTCCTCTTTGTGTGTTATTTATAAAAGAAACTTTAGTCATGTGTATTAAATTTCAGGTGCAGCAGTTACTATCACATGGAAATGACTTGAAGGAAGCTGAGAGTTGGAGGATGACTGAGAGCCAGAGTGATGATTTTGATGATTTCTCTACTGATTCAGACATTATACTTTGAATTAACAAAAAAATTACTCTGTGATCCAAAAAAAAAAAAATTATGATTTATTTATGCTATGATTTTAGAGGAACCTTCTGTGATTGTAATTTAAATTATGATATTTATTTGTTTCCACTGTTGTGTATGGAAATATATATCATGATTTGGATGTTTCATATATACACATAAATTACACATGTTTAAGTATTATGAGTGTAATTTTCGATGAATATTATACTCGTCAATTATATATTTCAGGCATCTGATTCTTATGTGCATTATACAGTATGGTATATTTTACTGCAAATTTGGAGGTGACAAAGGAAAGCATAGACATCACTGTTGACTTAGAGGTTGTGATAGTAGTTGGATCGACTTGCAGAAAAGCTAAAGTTTTACGAAACACTATTGTAGGTCTTTGGCATGTGACCCGAGAGTTATAAGATGATGAAAAATTTATCAATTTGATCAAAAGCGTATGAAGACTATCGTCAATAATAATAATATATATTTAATCGTAAACTATGAAATTCATAGTAGAACTAGTGAAATGTCGGAGTAGTGAAATTAGTGGAGAAGTACAGTCTGTGGGAAAAGAGTATTAGATTAGTAATCATCAATAAAGAAGATGATGTGAGAATTGTATGATAAAAATAAGTTGAGAGAGGAGACAAAAGAAAAATATTTAGAAAAGACTCAAATCCACTACATGGAACACCAAATTAATTCCATCGTCCAATGAAGGGCTCAACTCGTATGCTGCTAGTTTTTTCTTGACTTTTATGGGATGTACTCTAGCTACGACTAAGTCTCACTCAGTAAACTCACTCAGCAAATCTCTCATGTCAATTAACTATAGTCTTAATCATAGTATAATTGAAAACAAGATCATGCAAATGTAATGCAGGTGCAAGTGCTTATTAAAACGATTAATTTTCGTGCTCCTCTCTCAGACCTAAAATCCTACCAAGAGCTGCATCTTATATTAGTAGCTTCCTTTTTTTGTCACGGGTTCATCACCATTAGCTGGTCAACCATTAAATCAAACTGTGCTTTTGGAAATCGATTCTTAATTTTCCTTTCAATATCACATCTTAGTAATATCATTTTCATATAAAAAAAATCAACTTATAACATTTCTATTATGTAGTTACATAGCAAATTCATCTCATCATTATAAATTTAAAACATAAATATACTTTACCCAAGATATCACTATTGTAAAAAATAAATGCATGTAACATTAAAATCATAAAAAATACTTAAGCATGAAATTTAACATAATCATATAAGCATGTGAACAATCACTATTAATGAACAAAGATTTACGTAACTCAAAATAGTAATTACCTATCTTTGAATCTAATTCATCACTATTCAAGAAATCAATTCATGTCGCAAGTCATGTGATTCATATTTATCGATAGATTGGAATAAACTGATGCAAATGCGTTAACTGAATGTGATATTGCACGAAAACTCGAGGAAATCATAGAACAACTCCAAATTAAGATCATCATCACTATTTTTACACCTCAAAAAATGACCTAAACATCAAATTACTATCTTATACGAGAAACTAATTGAAAACAGGGTACGAAAGAGAATAAGAATTTGAGAATAGATTTCTTTTAGTGATCTCTTCGTAAGCAGAATATATGTCTGACACTAAATTTAAATTGCCTAAAGATTACTCTAACGAACAACATCAATAGCAATTAGAGAGCATATTAAGACGTGTTATCACCACTATAAGTTGTTGCTCCTTCAGAGAAACAAAATGAAAATTACACTAAATAGATATCTCATACAATTGAACCAAGATTGACATAGGTCATAAATCTTTTCAAAGATCGACTCATCATTCCACAAAAGGTAACAACTTATCAGGAAGTTTTTTAGAATCTCAGTCTGAGAAACCAACATGATGGTAGCTACCCTCAGTTACTTGCTTAAATAGATCAAAGGTGATATTTAAAACAGTGTTAGCGAGGTGACAGAGTAATAGGCTTAGTACAGTCGTTCTACTTCAAAAAGTCGGGGTGAACTCAAATGAAGAGCTATAAGAGCACAAAATTAGCGTTTTAGGCCACATTTCGAGAAGATGTGGGCTTAGTTAAACTGAGCTTTGCTAACTTCATAAATGATTTACCTTATTACCTTAATTTGCATTTGGTTATTAACTTGTGTAGTTTAATTACTTAACTCATCATAAAGATGATGTAGTGTTAGCTTAACCCAAGGTAAATTAATGAGTTAAAAATAGTACTTAATGGGTTAACCTAGGTTAACTTCAGTTTAACTCCTTGCTTCGTTCTCAAACGGCAGCGCCGGTGCGGCGGTGCCTTGCATTTTCCCGCCTTTGATTACTGACGCCATCCTCTCGTCCACCTTCGCCATACTCCATCGCCGCCGGAAGCCCTCGCTTGCTTCGAGTTTTAGAACACTCTGCCCCAAGAAGGCAAGATTTTTCTCAGGTTATTCCTCTGTCTGCTTCCGCTTCTCTGTCTGTGTTCTATTTTAGGGTTTCGCCACCACCCTCCACCCTTCTCTCGATTCCCTCTTTCTGAGTCTGTTTTGTGAAAGAAATAGAATCCGAATGCTTGCGCTTCAGACCCATTTGGCCTTGGCTGGTTTTCTGCGAATTTCATTTCTCTTGAATCTTTGTGGCTTGCAGAATATAAGTCATTGTTCCAGGTTCAGATCTTGGGTTTTTGATTTCGCGCCTTGAGTTTTGATCTTGTCCTTTTACTGATTTTCGTATCCTTTTTTAGGTTGTTGCATTCTGCGCAGGGAGTTGAGGGGTTGTGACACAACGAAGTGCTACTCCACTCATTTTTTTATTGTCATGGAGGAAAACCTTGGAACTTTGCATCGCTTGCTAAAGAATTTGCACGCCAATGCTTATCAAGGGAATTTATGTACAAAATGGGACTCCGGATCTTTCCAGTTTGACATAGGAAAAATTGATCCTCGTTCTATTACTGAGCTTTCTGATTCTCTCTTTGAGAATCTGCAACGGCAGTTTAATCGCCTTCATACTTTTGGAAGATCTTCTGCGCGTGGTGTGGTTGGGCTTGATTCGAATATGAAATTAACAAAAGAAGGATTTATATTGCTGTTGAGGTGTTGTTTTATTATGCTGCATTTTATGGAGTTTGACATGACCCATGTTTTGGAGAAATGTAGTGTTCTAACTGGGATCCTTGGCAAAATATGTTCTCCAAATATTGTCTGCCGTTCAGTATCCACGAGAAGCTCCATTTCACGCTTACGCAATGCTTCCCTTGATAGAAACAAATTGCAGACTAATAAAATTTCTTTCTCTTCTGCGATATTGGAGGTAATCATCTGAACTGAAAGTCATTGAATGATTCATTTGTTTTAGCTATAGAAGTCAATTTTTAAGATGAAGTTGAGGAATTCTAAACAGTTTTTCCAACATGCTCAGATGTATGAGCCTTTTGTGAAATTCGTTAATGTCGCATTCTTTGGACTTGACTTTTCGATTCTTAGTGAAACTTTTCAGGTTTTCTAGATTATAAACTTTGTGACATTGAAGAACTTTTCCTCTGCCCTTCAGTGGAGATATAGGCCATACTATGAAGAACCAATACTTTTTGTTGCAAGGATTTTCTATATTTGATGCCTATATTCCTTGATGAATCATTGACACATATTTGATATGCTAAGTGTTGTATTGAATTATCTTTCTTTTCAAAAAAAAATACAGATACAACTTGATACAGTGTCGATATTTATTGATACAACTTGATACATACCGTGGAAGAAAGAAATAAATGGCTGACCAGGCTAGGGTTTGCATGATAGCCTGGCCAATGATGATAAGGCGGGATTATTACATGCATAAATGCCATTGAAGTTTCAAAGGAAAGAAACTACAAAACTTTCTCGTGCAGCATTCCCATCACAGACCTAGCTCGCTTGTTCTTACAATCTGCCTTAGAATACCATTGGGAGGAGGCTAATTTTGCCTAACTTCCAATATTTTCATCCAACCGCTACTAGAATTCAAATTTTATATCTCTTATTAAAAAATGACCACTCTATCATATGAGTTTCAACTTGAATATAAAAATATGATACATTTTATTATGTTCATATCTATATTTAATTATATTTGCCATATTTGAGTGCCATATCTTTGATTTATCACATTGTCATGCTCATATCTTATCATATTTGTATTGTTATATTGTATTTATGCTGTTTTGGTGGCTATATCAGCAATGAATGTTGAATACTAACCTTTTTCTAGTGTAATCTGCTTCCTTTGGGTCTTTATTTGTGGCCTTTCTGGGAAGTTTTACATATTAATGCATCTGTGCATCAGTATAATTCAATTCATTTTTTGATATTTATGTGTCTCTAGTGTGCCTGCCCTCATTTTTATTTGTATTCGCAGTGAGTGATGGCAAAGGTATTTGCCATAGTTACTACTACTCGTGCACAGAGAACCTGGTCCATGTTAAAACACAGGGAACCTGTTTGCTATATTTTATGTAATTTTGGTTGCTGATGGTCATTTTTTATAGGTACTCCTAAATGAGATTTTAGAGAATCGAGAACTGAAAAGGCACCTTACTACTTTTGAAAGTTTGACTGCCAATGCTGCAAATCTTTCTACATGTCTTGCGGAGGATTTAGCTGTTTCACAGTTTGTATTTAGTCATTTTCTTCTGACAGTCAATACTGATTTGGCCTTTGAGAAATTCGTTCATGCACTATCTGGATCAAGTGAATTCGACGTGATTCCCGAGATATCCTTGGATGGGATTCTCAAATTGATCAGCATCCCTTCTATCTTTTCTGCCCCACATATGCTCCAAGCTCATCTTATTCTCATGGCTTGTAGATGTGTCGCTACAAATCTTCCTTTTGATGTTGAGGCAGATTCTTCACGGATGACTCGCTACATCAAAACATTTGAACTATCAGCCAACCTTTATTTATACTATTTATCAAATTTGGAACTTAATGATGGCATCTCAGGTGCAACGGTCATCTCTAACTTTTGTTCCACAGCGTCAGACTCCAGAGTTCATCAAGTTACATGGTACAAACTCATTCATCAGGCTAAGGATTTGGTTGACTACTTTCACCACTCCCATAGTCGACTTTTTGGTACTATTACTAAATCAGAAGTTATAGGTCATACTGCTGATTACATCCGACAGAATCTTCATACAACACATGGCTTGTGCAAAGATGTGGCCTCTTTTATTTTGAATTTCATGAAGCGCATTCCTCCAACAGAAGTTGAGGATGGCCACTCGGAAAGAGTTCAAAATGAGGTTTTCTGCCTTGCAGCAGCATTGAAATTGATGAGTTTCACTCTGTTGCAAATTCTAAGGCTATGGAGACAAACTGGCTGCCCTTATAACTTGAAAGAATTGCATGATTGCTTCCCATTTAAGGAGCATGATTCTATATCAGGTGTTATGTGTTGTTGTAATGGGTTTGGCGCTGACCAACAAGCTCATAGTTTTTTATTTGACATAATTGGGGTGCATGGTGAAATGCATCTGCAGATCAGTATGATGCTGGCACATTTCACCAGCTTGTTTTTATTCAGTTTTAGAAAAAGACTTGCTTTTTTGTCGAAAGGTTGCATTTCCATGCTAATGACCTTGATGAATCTCATTTTCTTCGAAAAGGAAAATTTAAGTGTGTCTAAAGCATCTAAGCTCCCTCAAAGTCATTCAGGAATTGATAATAAGGTGCCTTGCTTTGTTAGCATTCTTGCCATATACTACATTTTAATATTCTTTCTACTTATAATAAGCCAAGTTAATTTTTGTGCAGGGCCGGACTTTCAGAAAATCAACTTTGATAATTGCTTCAAACCTGAGAAAGACACAGATGCTTTGCCTGCGAGAGGAAACTGACAATGTGATTTTGGAGGGAAACAGGTGAATGTCACTAATCTTTTCTATACAGTTTTTTGCATTTTAAAATGTTTTCTTTATCTTCTATCTCTTCGATCAGTTTTACATAGTAAGCTTTTTAACTAGAAGAAAGCAATTGTTTAATGCAGTAAGTACAATGACCTAATAGTTGAGATTTTACCATCCCTACATCTCAAAAGTGAACGACGGATGACTTCTTCTTTTTGTTCGTTTGTTCCTAACCCATTAATATCCATACTTCTCTCAAACCTTAGGTTATATTTCAGTTGTATATCATTCTTTTATTTCAACTACTTCTTATAACGAAATATGAAACCAAAAGAAAAACATAATGACAAGAATATTGCTAACTATTAAGCTCAAATTATCCTATAAGCCGTTAGTTTGTATAGTTATTGTATCTGCTAGCTTGAGCTAGTCTTATGTTTCTAATTTTTCATTTCTCTTTTCATAGCCTGCTTCGCTCTTTGCTGTTGAGCCCCAAAGCATCGTTGCTTGTTGCTTTGGTTGGCTCTTGCAAATATGACCTGTTATGCTCTCTGAACCCAATAATCTGTATTTCTTGACATGATTCGTGACTAGCAGAGAGAGAGAGTACAAAAAGTTATTTGTTTTGTCTCCCGTCTTAAGGCTTATAATGGCTATTAATTTTTATGCCAAAGGAAAACAGTGACATTTTGCAAGGAGATGAGAAAGTAATCTCTTATTTTCGTAGACGGACTATTACATTGAGCTTGAACTCCTTGAGGCTTTAACTCCTAGTCTCCTTCCTTTTTTGGTATTTATACTCCCTCCCCACTACATTGAGCTTGAACATCCAAAATTTACAATTACCAATGTTAAAAGCCCTGAATCCAAAGTCAATTTCACATTTAAACTTCAATTCTTTGATTTTACATAAATACTCTAATTTGAGAGAAGGCGACATCAGGAAACAACGGGTCCCTAGTTCAAAGCCACACCCCTAGTATTTACCAAGCAGGGTAGCAGGAATGTTGTGGTTCATGGGAGGCTTCATCACAATTGAGTTATGGGCTCAAGATGAGGCTAAGTTGGGTGGATCCAGGATTACCAGGTCTAGATCCCCAGTGGGTTGAAGGCCAAAAGTATATATATTCATATAACATACCCTATTTGTTGCCTAATTTATGTTACATCGCTTCTGTAGGCCTGAAGCTGGAGACAACATTATGACCGCCGAACAAAATCTACCATTAACATCAGGATTCCAAAAGAACACAAATGATACGTGTAATGGCGAGTGTTTTATTCGGAGAATTCCAGACTATCACCAAAACCCTTCAGAGTGGGAAGATTTGGTTGATTTTATCGAGTGCAAGTCTGGTAAGGATTACTCTTCATGGTTGAAGAACCTGCACAGGTTTAACCAGTGGAAGCATGAGAAAGTTATGATCCATAAGATTCAGAAAAAAAAGGAAATGAATTTGTGTCTCAAAAGGTTTAATTTAGGAGCAAAGAAGAGGAGATAAAAGCCTCCTTAGTGATGATATAGGAAATGCTAATTTTTCCTAGGATCAGGTATGTCTTTTGGTAAATGTTCTTTACTTTATCTGAGATTCGATCCAAAATGGTAAATAATTAGATCTTTTTTATTTAGTCTTTAGCCTTTTACCTAACCCGAAGTTCAACTCAATTCCGTAGTTTATACGATTGGATTAGATTTTGGATTGATCGTAACCTGACCCGGCATTTATCTGACCAAAAAGCCTAAAAGAATTCCTTTTGTAGGGTTGGCAACATGTCAAAATTTGGTCTTTAACTACTTCAATCTTCTTCATTTTTGTCATGAAAATCATTTAATTGAGGTTTTTCTTCTATATAATTGATAGTAGATAAGGTAGCAGATATTTCAGTACATCAAAAATACCTCAAAAGGCTTGCTCACATGATAAAAAACTCTGATATGTGATAAATTAGATTCTTTTGTTATAAATTTATGTATAATTAAAACCTAATCAATAGCTTAAATTTAGATGATTAATTTGGAAATTGTTATGTGAGTTCCAGGTTAATCCAAAATTCGATTCAAAATTTCATATCCGTTGCAGATTATGGAACGGATCTGGGTCACCCCTGATTGTTTTTTAGATCGATTTGGATCGGAGTTGATTTGATCCAAATCCTTGATATAGCTTGTAATTTATTAATATTGCACTCTTTAGATAATTTTAGGATTAATTGATATGAATGATCTGTTTGTTTGTAAAATTAAATTTAATAAAGATATTTTTTTATTAAAAATTATGAATGATGTGAAATAAAGTTAGTTATTATGTTGGAATACGTAAAGAATGTAATATAAATTTAGTTATTATGTTAGGATATGTGAGGGATGTGATATAAGTTAGTTATTATTTTCGTAATATATGTAAGATGTAAAATAAAGTTAATTTTTAATATTAAATTTTATGTGTGATGTGATAAGTTTGATTAAAATTAAATCAGGTTAATTTTTAATTTCAAAACAAACTATGAATAGATGGTTATATTATAATTAGGTTAAGTGCATCATTGGGATTTTTTTGGAGGTTGACCCACTAACTCACAAAAAGTTATTTGTAGTCAACTCAACCTGATTGTGAGTCTAACATGTTAACAACGACAACAATTATGTTCAAAACTCATTCGATACCATCTCAAATTTTACTTATTGAAATCAGCTTAATGTTTTCATGGCTTCTATGCACATTATTTATATGTATTTAGATTTTTTTTTTAAATATATATAATATAGTCTCTTTATATGCATTTATTATAAAATAATAAAATACAGAAGTTAAATGAATGCATATATAGTACATACAAAATTAATTTGTAGCTTCATATGAATCTGTTTGTTTTCAAAATTAAATTTAATAAGGTTAAAATTAAATTTAGATAGAAATTTTTTTTATTAAAAGTTATGAATGATGTGAAATAAAATTAATTATTATGTTGGGATGTGATATAAATTTATTTATTATGTGGGAATAGATGAGAAATGTGATATAAATTAATTATTATTTTAATAATATATGTAATTTGTGAAATAAAGTTAATTTTTAATATTAAATTTTATGTGATGTGATATGTCTAATTAAAATTTAATCAAGTTAATTTTTAGCTCATTTGATTGCAGAATATAAAAAAAATAATTTAATTGAACTTTTTAATTTTTTAAAATATATAATATAAAATAACGTAAATTAGTTATATTTTTATTTTAAAAATATTATTAGTTGAGATATAAAGATAAAAACGGAATAGAATAAAACTAAGGCACAAGCTAAAAAAAATTATAAAAATTTTTAAGTTCTTTACCCAGCAATTACGGCAGACTAGCTAATGAAATTAATAAATAATATAATTCATGAAAAAAATATTTTATGACTTTAAAAAATAAAATGAGTCAGAGAGAAAGATAAGAAAATTGATGGTTAGAATTTAAAATTTGGTATTTTAATAAAAATAAAATAAGAATAGAGTAAGTATAATTTTGGATAAAAGCTTAAAGAATCGATAGAATTATGATTTTAAAAATTATAATCAATAGAATGATTATTAATATTGTAACTGTATATACCGCACAAGTAGAAAAGATGATGTTTTGAAATAGAAAATTTTTGAAATAATTTGGAAGAGTTAATACAAGAGATACTTCAAGAAAAAAAATTATTTATCAGAGGAGATTTAAATAGATATGTTAAAAATATTGCTGAGAAATTCAATAATATTTATGATGGATATGATTTTAGAGAGATAAATGAAAAATGTAAAATTATTTTAGAGTTTTTTTTAGTATATAATTTTGTAATTGCTAATACTTTATTCAAGAAAAAAGATGTGTATATTATCATTTACAAGAATGGATCTTTAACAACTCAAATTGATTATTTTCTTATAGTAGATTATAAAATCATTTCAAGTGACTGTTTAATTACCTAACATCGATTATTTATTTTAGATTCTGAAATAAAATATTAGAGAAAGAATAATAAGTAGAAATACTATCCTCGGATTCGATAGTAAAATCTAAATATGATAACAGATATATTTTTAAAAAGAAAATTCTATAACTTGGGTAATGACATATTAACAAAAAAACAGATCTTATATGGCTGACAATTATTAACTGCATCCGTATGCTAGTAAAGAATATGTTAGGAGAATTCAAAAGAATGATTTCAAGTAATAAAAATGCTTGGCGTTGAAAATATAATGTACAAGAAAAAATTAAGGAGAAGAAGATTTGCTATAAAAATTGATTTAAAAACAAGAATAAGAATAAACGAGATAAATATAAAGTGACTCGATGAAAATTTAAGAAAGCAGTTGGTAATACAAATAATACTGACTTAAATTCAAATAAAAATTTATTAATTAATAGAACACAATAAAAATAAAAAATTCATATGACCGATGCCACCTAATGGGATTAAAACTTAGTAGTTATTGTTGTTTCGGCAATCAACTTCTTATAAGTTCAAAAAAAAAATAAAAAAATTCATCTTAATTATCAGCTTAAAAAATTGCCAGATTCAGCAAGATACAATGTGAAAATCACTAAACTAGTATCACTACAAATTTTCAATCATGTTCGACTTATTTCGAAACATTAATTTGATGTCGACATAATATATATACATTTGTTATTAAAACTTATAATAAAGATACACACCTAATGCATATCTATTTGAAAAAACAAGTCTGTTAAAACAATTCGGTTCGGAAAATAGACTCACATCATCGATGATTTTGAGTCGTCATCGAATGACTCAAAACTCAACTCCATGCCAGCCCACCTATCAATAAATATTCCATTAACTATAATAGCATTATGAACTAAATTTTAAAATGAAACCAATACCAAAGCTTGATGAAGCATCATGCTGCTTTACTATAACATAATTTGAACTCGAGCAATGAACCGAACTGAATCGAGCAGTGTCCTCTTTTAAGTACAAGCTTGTTCCAGCTTAATTCACGAACATAATGATATGTTTAGGCTTGATCTATATTCCTTCTTATTTCACAAACAGGCATCTTCAGTTTGTTTGTTCGCGAACAAGCTTATATATATTTGAGTTATTGAGTACGATATTGATCAAACTAATCTAATGATTCATAAACAAACTCATGCAAGTACATAAATTTGTGCGCATAATCATCATATATTTGTTCACAATTGATGAATCTATTTTTGTTTGGGGGATAATTACACCCAGGTCTAGAGTTAAGACTTATTAACACACAGGTCCATATTTTTAAAATTATAATATCAGAATACCTAATATTTAATAAATTATCATATGCATTATTTTTATTTTTTTTATTAAATTTTTTTTTTAAAATTACCATTATACCCTCCAATCCCTCTCTCCTCGCGATCTGTATGCATAATCATAAATGTGTCGCGCGCCGGATCGGGAGGAAAGAGAGGGAGCTCCCCCTCCCTCTCTCCACCGGATCCTGGCAGCTGCACCACCCCGCGTAGCCGCCGACGGCTTTGCGCAGCCAGGCGACAACAGCCAGTCGCTGCGCGGGGTCTCGGGGGTGTCGGGATCCGGTGGAGAGAGGGAGGGGGAGCTTCCTCTCTCTCCTCCCGATCCGGTGGAGAGAGGGAGGGGGAGCTCCCTCTCTCTTCTTCCGATCCAGTGCGCGCTACCCCGCGAGGCCGCCAGCAGCTCGTATGACGCCACCGGCTCGCGCCGGATCTGAAGGAGAGGGAGAAAAAGGTATAATGGTAATTTTATAAAAAAATTAATAATAAAAAAATAAAAAAGAATCTGTGATATTTATTATTAAATACTAATGACCCCGATGTTATAATTTTAAAAACATAGATCTGTGTGTTAATAACCCTTAAACTCACTCAGGGACCTGAATGTAAATCCCTTTTTTTATCAATTAAAGAGAGATCAAAATCGCAAAATAAACTACAAATGAGATTCTAATCGAGCTCTAAATAAAATTATATATAGCATTCTAATTGGTCATGTTCATAAGTTTCATTTGAAACTAATTCAAGCCTGTTCATTTACTACTCGAGCTTTCAGGACTCTTTCTAAACTTGTTTGTTAAGCTTAACAAACCGAACACGAATGAACTTGTATCAAGCTATTTATCGAAGACTCAGTTCAAAGTAATAAATGATTATTACAACATTATCATATAAATGAAATAAATACAATAATCCTTCTAAGAACACAAACATTAACAACATCCATTAATAATAATACAATAGCAATATATAATAAGCTACACTTACATTGACCTGCTGCAAATAATCAACAGCAAATCATTTTCACTCCCTCCTTTTCAAGAGAGCAGACAATCTGCAGAGTGCAGTTAGGAAAAACCAAAAAAAAAAAAAACTTTATTTCCCTTCAGATTCTTAAAAAAGAAAATTAAAGGTAGAATTCCTCACAGAATTATAGCACCTTCTCTCTCTCACTATAACTTGAGGAAGACAAACTCCTCAATGGCTGGTATTTCCCCTATCTTCCTGAGAGCTTCTTTGGGAGGCTCCTCATCAACCCCAATGGCCATAATCGCCTGTTTACCTGGCGCAGTTCTTCCCACACTCATGAAGCTGATATTCACATTGTTCCCTCCAAGGATATTCCCCACGCGGCCAATCATCCCTGGCTGATCGATCTGCCTGCAGAGTATGAGATTGCCCTCCAGGCTGACGTCGACGCTGTACGAGCCGACAAGTATGAGGTGCGGAACGCCATCCTTCACTCTGCCTTCGACCACAATCTCGCCGGAGTCGGAGATCGCGCCGGCGAATTTCGATTCGACGTTGGCAAGGTGGACCTGAATGGAGTCGAGGGGGATCTCCGGCGATCCGTCGTGAAAAACCCGCTCTTCGCTAATGCGGAGGCCTCTCTGCTTAGCGATGTAGTCGGCATTAACGAGATTGACGAAGACGCTTGAAATGGGCTCCACAATGCCTTTGGTGACCATGGCGCGGAGGATCCGAGTGTCAAGATCGTCAGGACTCCGAGCCGACGTGTAGACCACCTTCATGCCCTTGATGCCACTTCCACCGCCGACTAGCTGCACAGCAAGTCTACCTAGTTTCTCACCTAGTACCACATACGGGGCCAACTCGGACAAAACCTATGAAATCATTAGCATAAAAATATAAAGTTAACCCTATGTCATGACCAACAAGCTCAAACCCTTTAGGTTAGCTACTAGAGATTAAACACCTTAGTTCAAGCCTGGGAGTAGTTTTCCCTTTGAAAGTTATTTGTGAATCATATCTATAAATTTAAGATTTTGAGTTACTTGGTTACTACAAATAACAAGTAAAATATTCAACAATGTATAATCCAATTTTAATCAACAATGTTACGAGAAAAAATCCATTATATTCTAGTAACTTATTGGAGTAATCAAATGCTAAAATATTCATATTATCAAAAAATTGTCGAAGCATATCACAATCATTCTGACTAGAATCAATTTGTTCTCCTCAAATGAGGTAAAGATTGGGAGTTGTAAATAGAAAATATCAAATGCAATTTAAGAAAATCTTAAAAGAATCTGATTTTCGTGCTAAGTTTATTTTTACAAATATGAGCAAATTGCATTTTGCCAAATTTATGGGTTTTGAGGTTGCTAAATGCATGTTTCGAATTTTTTAGGGTGCAAAGTGCCAAAGTAATGGATTATATTCTACAT
The DNA here is from genome assembly GCA_002786265.1 of Apostasia shenzhenica. Classification (NCBI taxonomy): domain Eukaryota; kingdom Viridiplantae; phylum Streptophyta; class Magnoliopsida; order Asparagales; family Orchidaceae; genus Apostasia; species Apostasia shenzhenica. The sequence continues at coordinate 3,227,626 of KZ451951.1, forward strand.
TTTGCTCAAAAAAAACACATAGTAATAAGTTCATATGCAGGTAAACTACTCGAAATATGAAGCAAAAAAATTGCCTTTTGGTGTTATTAATATTATCAAAGAAAACCTATGTATCCTTCTTAATTCCATCCTCTCTCAATTCTTAACTGAGATCTACATGTGGTGCTTTTTGGTATTATTAACATTATCAAAGAAAACCAGTGTATCCTTCTTCTTAATTCCACTCTCCCGACTCCTAATTAAGATCTGTATGTGGTGCTTATTTTTGGCATAGATTCTCCCCCTACTAAATATTTGTTGTTCATACCCTTACCATACAGATCTACTCTACCACCTTAAATAACTCTCCAAACTTCAATCACTTTATCTTCATTACATAAAGACAATGAAGGTAAAATGTGGTCGAAAGTGAACTTAGTACTGATAGTTCGTATGGTCGTGAGGGTTATGAAAGCTTTAGCTAAAATTGATAAAAACAATATATATATATATATATATATATATATATATATGACGTGCAAAAATGAGTAGTTCAAAGAATCTCTTTTTATAAGCACCTCAGAGGGAACCATTGGAGCATTCACAGCAGTGGCTGCAAGTTCTCCCTTCAATGCCCCAACCACCGCCTCGGCTATTTCGATGGCAACGCCTTCCTAACAGTTTAGTACGGATAATCGGTAACTAAGTATAAAAAATAACTATGGAAATACACATACTATCACGACCATAAAACAAACCTGAGCCTCCATGGTGCTAGCTCCAAGATGGGGGGTGACAGTAACATTTTCATGCTGCACCAATTTGCTTTCTTTGGAAGGGGGTTCCTCTGCAAAAACATCAAGTGCTGCCTGTAGCGTAACAGGAAGAAAGATCAGAGACTCTGAGGCTCTGTTTGGTAATAAGAAAAAAAAGAAGATTTGATTGGAATTTTTAGTGATTTTTGAAAAATGTGTATGATGTGAAATAAAGTAAGTTAGTTATATTAAAAATTGTGTATGATGTGAAATAAAGTTGATTGATTTATTGAGAATTGTGTTGGATGTGAAATAAAGTGATTGTTTAATGTTGAAATTTGTGTGAGATGAGATATAAAATAATTTTTTAAGTTTTTTTAAAATAAATTTAAGATTTTGACCATGGGTAATTTTAGCCATGATTTTTAGTCCATTGCCAAACAGGGCCTCAGAGAAGCTTTAATATTGGTTAATCACAGCTTAGAAAGAGCCTGCAGCATTATGCAGGGAAATTACGTCCAGGTCCCTATGGTCAAAGTCCTTCTACAAGTAGGTTCTTCAAACAACCACCTAGGAATGCAAAGTGCAAATGAATAATGGAATATGCAACATTGAGGCAATATATTATTATCATGAAAAAACTAGAAAGAGAAACCAGTAAGCTGAAGGTTAGTTGAATTGAAATTACATAAATTGATTCAAATAAACTATAATTATCACAGAATAGTGAATTGAACAGTCTGGCCAAAGCAAAATCCTAATACTGACTTAATGATGATGATGATAACACTAGGATGCTGAGCTAGGCTCTTAGCTTCCTGTAGAAAAATAAAACTATGTCAAGTCTATGTTGTTGATTTAATCAAAAGGCGCAAAGCAGATATAATAAAGAAAGCAAGTTATTAGGCAGATCTTCATTCTCATTAATGAATTTTGTGCGATAATCTGAGAATTGAAAATAGAAAAAGTCGAGCATATTATTACTAGAATCATAGAAGAATACCTGCGCAACTGTTCCATTCTCGAGAGCCCTTAGCAGGGCATCTTCATCGATAACTCCACCTCTAGCAACATTGATGATCCTCACTCCCTTCTTCATCTTTGTAAAATTTTCATCATTAAAAATCTTAGATGTGGAGGGGGTGAGAGGCATATGAAGTGAGATAAAATCTGCAGTGGATATGGCCTCATCAAATGATACTAATTCTACACCAATAGCACGAGCTCTATCAGCAGGGGCATATGGGTCATGAGCAATAACATGCATTCCTAGTCCTTTTGCACGTCTGGCAACTTCTGAACCGACTTTTCCAAAGCCCATAATTGCTAGAGTTTTGCCTACTAGAGAGACGCCAACATACTTGTTGCGCTGCCATTTCCCTGGATAATCGCATCATAAAACAGTGATCACTAATAACAAAACAGCTACTTAACCAAAACATACTCATAAAGCCAATTTGGAACAAAAACATATTTCAGACTAAACAAAACAATCGTCGTAATAATTTTCATAATCCCATCAAAAACTTATTAGCAAAACATTTGATACAAACGGTAAGTTTTACAGTTCAGAAAGCATATATCAGAAACAGTCTAGTTACAGAACCTTAACCAGCCAGAAGCAACAGCAATCAAAAGGTGGTCATATTATTATATAGACAATATAAAATGCGAGATAAAAATCAAATCATTAAGCAACAACTGAAATCGAATGTCAGAATTTGGCTCAATAAGTTCACTTCAAGTTGTAAAATAAGAAACAGTAGATGAATGAGTTTTTTATTTTTTTACAAGTTTACATATAATCCAGCTGTCCTAATCCAACGTTTTTCAAAAACAAAAGTTAAAAAATATGAATTTTTTCAAATTTCCCACAAACTCTCAAAGAACATTACCGGCAAAGAGAAAATTTTTATTTACCATCAACCTTTTAAACCTACACCAAACAACGGATATTCCTAACCATTTCTAATGACCACCAAAGCACCGAAATTGCATTACCGAGCTAGAAATCTTACATTATCTTTGTATGATTGGATCAGAACTTGAAAAATGTTGTTGGTTGTTGCATAAAGAATGTAAATGGAAGAAACTAGAGATCCAATAATCCAACCAGCCCACATGTCACAATATAAATCCTTGTCGGTGGAAGATACCCAGTCCCTTTCACAACATTTCAACCAACATCTCACCAGCAGCAGCTCCACATGGCGAATCACGTTTCCTCAGATCCAGAGATCGGGAAACAAAATGAACGCCGACAAGCAGAAAAAACAGATTTGAGAGCCAACAGCAGAAAGACGAAAACAGGAAACATACCAGCTTTCAAGGAAGCGTCTGCCTGCGCAACATTCCTGGCCATAGCCGCCAGAAGCGCGATCCCGTGCTCGGCAGCGGCGACCGTGTTGGCCGTGGGAGCGTTGACGACGAGGCAACCATTCTCAGTGGCGGCCTGCAGATCGACATTGTCAATCCCCACCCCCGCCCTGCCCACGACCTTCAACCGGCCCCTCGCCGCCTCGAACACCTCGCGCGTCACCTTCGTCCCACTCCTCACAATCAGCGCGTCGCAGAGCGAGATCTTCGCGCACAGCTCCTCCTGCGTGAGGTTATACGAGCAATCCACGTTCGCAAACTCCCGCAGTAGCGCCAGCCCAGTATCCCCCAGCTTCTCCGACACCAGAACCGTCGGCTTCGCCGCCGTCGCCTTGATTTTCAGATCCGTCACCCTCGCCGCATCGAGAAGGGAAGAGATCCGGCGGAATGGGACCGCGAGCCGGAGCGCCTGCCCGAAGCAGGGAGCTCGAGACCGACATCGAGATCGGTCGAAGGATACAGAGGAGGCTGAGGAGGAGGAGAAGGAGGAGGAGGAGGAGGAGGAGGAGAGGGGAAGGAGAGAGGACCTCGAAGTCGGCGAGAGGAGCGCCTTCGAAGCAGCGGACGCCATGGGCGCGGCTCGAGAACAAAAAAAAACCAGGAAAAAAAAAACTCTTTTTTTATGCAGAGAGAGGAAGGCAGCATTTTATAGGAAAGAAAAGGGTCTATAAAAACATTGTGTGGAGAAAGTTCGCCACGTGGTCCATGGAGCGGCCAACCGGATATCGCACAATGCTAATTACAGGTAGGTGCCTGACATCACTCTAACTTGTATATAAGTTCATATTTATTGATTCATTTTATAGATATTAGAATAATTAAATTTGCTAGTGCATTATTTAAATAGAAGAACTTCTTGATCTATTATACACAGTTAAGTGATAGATAAAAATAGTTTAAAATGAATCTTATTGAACTAAATTAGAAACTTTATTGGCCTGCAATAAATTAAAGTTGATAGATAAACATGTGGATCTATATGCGAGGCAAATAAGGCTAGAGTGATCTATATGTAATTTTCATTATCAACTTAAAATGGGTATTTCCAAATTATATATTAGGACAACTTGCATATGGCATTTAAGTCACATTATTTATATTTTAGTATTAAAAAAAAATTATTGAGTTCAAAATTTTGAACAGTGCGTCATTCTTTTTTCATACATATGCGACGTGTGTGCACACATAGAATCCATCACTAATGCTAAAGATAAATGATTCGCTAAATATTATTTCAGTTTTAATATTTTTATATAGGTATTTTATAATTTTACATAAATATTTTATTTCATAGCATATATTTTATCTCACTTTTAATTAATTTTTTTTATAATTTTAAAAATATGGACCTACACGATATTGAGCGTTAAACTCAGAGACCTGGACGTAATTTTCTCAATATTTAATCTTAAGAATTAAATAAATAAATTTTTTTTTTAAGAAGTGGTATTTGTAATTCTTTTAATTTAAAATTTCTTTTTATATTATATTAATGAAGAATATTTTATACTTATATATATAACTTCTGTTATTTAAATTTTGATAATTAAAAACAATACTGTTTCAACAAGATTAACATTTTTATAATATTCTACCTTCATTCGATTCACAAAATGTACATTCAATTCTTTTTAAATGTTAAATCCGATCAATGATATTTAATTATTAAATTCTAATATATATATATATATATATATATGTGTGTGTGTTAATAAATTAATTTATTGTGTTATGGTTTTAATTTGTTGGAATATGCAGTTAATTAAATTTTAATTCACGAAATAATTCAATAAATTAGGACGTAAAACCGCAAATGATCAATTGCTCCATAACTTTTTACTTACATATGTTTAGGGTAAATTACACCTGGGTCCTTGAATTTAGTATATAATAACATATAGGTCAAATGTTTCAAAAATTATAGCTTTAGAGTTACAAAATTTTAATATAATTATCAAATAGTTTTTTTATAAGTTTTTTATTATTAAAAATTTCTATAATTATTATTTTATCTATTTCATCTCTCTATTTTCTCCAGCTTTCTTTCAGGCGACAACGACTGCTCACATGAGCTCCCTGCAGTGGCGCAGTCGTCGCGAGATCCATGCGCTGCCAGCGAAGCCATAGTGCGTGCTGCGCGAGGCTGTGCTTGCCGCTTGGTGCCCCTGCAGGTTGCTTCAGTCCCACGGCATACTCGAGGGTTGCACTAACTGCACGTTCTTTGAGTGAGGCTGCACAAACACCAGTGTCGCGCAGTTTGCGGCCATGCTACCTTCCCTCACAGTGCGCTTGTGCCAGCTAACTTCCCATATTTTTAAAGTCAAATTTTTTTTATTTTTTTACTATTTTTTATTCCAAGAATACATGCTAACAAAATTTTATAAATTTTTTGATATATTTAGTAGTTGCATAAAATTATGTTTATGTTGAATTAATCTAATATAGTTTAAAAAACTATTTAATAATAATTTATATTATCTAATAATTGTATAAAAATATTTTTTCATTTCTAGTGTAATAATAATTATATAATAGCGTAATTTTATTAGTTTGTATTCAAAATAATTTTGTAAATTTGGCGTTGAAAACAAGTTCACGCCAGTTAAATCTACCAGTTTGACCACGTGGGCAATTTATGGGTAGATTTGAATCCAACGGCTAAGATTTGGCAGCTTGGGATATACTGTCTAGATTGAGACACGTGGATTTGACTAGAAGGTTGGTGGAATTGTGGGCATTGATCGGGCTCGAGCTAAAATGCACTCGAGTAATATACGAATCAGATTTTATACCTAAGCTTGACTCAAGCTCGAGCCAGACTGGAGAGATCCCTTAGCAAGCAACGCGCTCGGCCATGACGGCCATGGCGAGGGAGCCGAGGTGGCTGCGAGGGATCCCTCCCAAGTGCAGCCCCTCTTCGTTACAAAAAAGAGGCATTTACCTGCATATTTTTTAATTCTTTTTTAATTACATATTAAATCATTTATTTTTTATTTTATAATTTAATTACTTAACTTTTTTAAAAATATAAATGAGAAATATACACGTATTCAACAATAATAACAACTAAGCCTTAATCCCGCTAGGTGGGATCGGTTACATAAATCTTTTGTTTCCATTGCGCTCTATCGATTACCAAATTCTTATTTAAGTTTAAGTAACTAAAATCACTCTTTATAATTTTTTGTCATGCTTTCTTTGGTCTCTCTCTTCCTCTTTATACATGGTCAAGACCTAATAGCTCGAGTTTTCTAACTGGAGCTTCAATCGGCTTACTATTTATGCGTCCAAATCATCTAAGTCGATTTTCTCTAAGTTTATATTCAATTAGTGTCACACCAACTTTCTTTTGGATATACTCATTTCTCATTCTATCCTTTCGTGTATATCCATACATCCACCTTAGCATCCTTATTTCTGTAAATAATCATATTTCACAAACATATTTATAGCATTTTTCATATACATGTCATTGATAATAAGCATCCAAATAATCATAATTAGTAAATAAAATTTTAAAAAATGCCTAAATATGTTATTTTTAAAAGATTTGCGAGAAGATTAAGTTGTAAAATGAAAAAAAAATAGAAATTTAATATATAATTAAAAAATTAAGTAGGGAGAGGTGGGTCCTCCCACTGAGTATCTATACCCTAATGGATACTGAGATATAAGAGGGAGAAGCTGAAAGTCTAGTAGGGCCAACCCCTTAAGTAGACAATGAATGAATTTCACGAGGCTTACGAACACCAGAAAGAAAAAAAGCCGCGTGAGTTGATCACCAGATCCAGGTACCGTAGGTTTCGGTCCTTCATCCGATTAACGAACGACTACAATTGACTGGACAGGACATAACTGAATGAAGTATCTGAGACTGCTGACCAGGATACACCTGTTCCACAGCTGACCACACCAATGTATAGTGTGAGCGCTTTGAGCTAGGGGTGTGCATTCGGTTTGAGTGGTTGGTTTGGTGACCAAACCAAAAAAAAAGATTGGATTCGGTTTTAAATTTAATGAAACTAAACCAACCAAATTATATTATAAACCAAACCAAACCAACCAAATAAATATCGGTTCGGTTTGGTTAAAACCATATTTTTAGTCTGCAACCCTTTGATCTACAGCGCAAGCCGCGCAAGCCGCGCAACCCTAAATAATCTGAAACTTCTCGGTCGGTCAAATCAACCTTCTTTCTCGCGAACTCATCTATGAGCAAACCCAAATCAGCAAATTGCCAACTGAACCGGCCCAATATAAATACGTGGTTTATTCGGTTAATTCGGTCGGTTTGGTTTCCAAACATGTGAAATCGAACCCAAACCAATTAACAAAATATTCAAAATATCAAACCATCACCAAACCGCTAGATTCTAAACCAAACCAAACCGTTAAATTTAAACGGTTAGGTTCGATTTTTCGGTTTAAACCATAGTTTGCACACCCCTACTTTGAGCGGCCAAGATGAGTAGCTCCTAAAAAAGAAAATTAGGCTGGGCCGAGCTAGGCTGAGCAGGGCGGTGGCCCCAACATTCCTGTTCAAATCTGATTCTAAATTAAATTCGATCGACCTTCAAAAAAAAAAAAAAATTCGATCGGATCAAAAAAATTCTAAAAAATTATAATTATTGCATATGTCCTAAGTTTTTCTAGCCAGATTGGGCTGGATCCGGTGAGGCCCCGAGCTCAAGAGCGCCAATTCGAATTGATAATTAATTTGAATAGAGCCTAATTCAAATTTATTGATTCGAGTTATGAGTTAGAATCGAGCAAACTTAATCTCTATTTTTAAATACAAATAATATAATTAGCATCAAATTTTAATAAAGGTAACTTATTTTTATTTTTATTTTAAATTTAAATTTATTTTTTTAGATGCCTTTGAGTACGGTTGAGTAAGGTTCAAGTTACGTCAAATTTAAATTAAATAAATTAAATTGTTAAATTGAATTGAATTATATTATATAATATTATTTTATATAAATCAAAATTATGAAAAAATATTGGAATTAAAGTAAAATATTAAACTGATTTAAAATTAACTTATTTAATTTTAAATAAATAAATCACACTACTAATAAAATTTAATATTAAAAATTAACTTTATTTCACGTCATAAATAACTAATTTATATCCTAATATAATAATTAACTTTATATCATATCTCTCATATATTTTAATATAATAATTAATTTTATTTCACATGCATCATTCACAACTTTCAATAAGAAATATTTCTATTTAAGTTTAATTTTAACATCGTTAAATTTAAATCTTACAAACAAATAGGCCCTAAGTGATATCCCAATAGGGGTGGCAATATATGACCCGACCCGTGAACCCGACCCGAACCCGACCCGCAAATTAAACGGGTCGGGTTCGGGTTGGGCATAATCGGGTCGGGTAGGGTTCGGGTTGGACATTTATCAAAAAATACTCTATAAACGGGTCGGGTTGACCCGCCAACCCGACCCATTTATTAATCGGGTCGGGTTCAGGTCATGAATTTTGACCCATTTAATAAATGGGTCGGGTTCGGGTTGAGGCTATTCGGGTCGAGTCGGGTTCGGGTTCGACCCGAACCCGACCCGCCAACCCATTTTGCCACCCCTATGTCCCAGGGCAAGCACGACTAAACTGCAGTAAAACAAAGAAGACTTTTATGCTCGAATACGTCATGTCGACGCCAAGCCCATATTATGATCAAATTTAGGAGTGAGAGTTTTGCTTGAAGGTCGTAGTCACTCGATATTTGGATCATATATAGCTCAAATCGAGCTCAGCTCAAATTTTCATGTCGAGCCATGAATCATGGTCTAATCGGATCGACTTAGCTCGATTTCTATAAAGAGGACCTGTATGAAATCAACATTAATTAATTGTGCCCTTCAAATGATTTGAATAGTTACTGTTAATTTAAATATTGGGACATAATTAAAACTTATTTGCACTCGTATTCTCGTATCTATTATGCTTATGGCTCGGCCTCACAGTGAGTAGGATTAGAATCAAATCGATCTTGATCTAAATCCGACTTGCATAAATTCAGATTAGATTAAAAAAAGAATTGGATCGGGGTTGATTTAGATCTGATCCATGACCATAATGGATCGAATTTTCAGATCGAATTTGTCTCTCACATAAAGCATCTTAGTCTTTTAGTCAATTTAACCTCATGTTTCTATTTAAAAAATAAAGTTTTAAAACTCGATTTTAATCACAAGATGTAACATAAGTTTCAGCAATTTTAACAATTTTGGTAATTTTGGTACCGTTAGATTTGATTTTTTCTATAAATTAGTAAATTTTTGTAAATTAAAATTAAATTTATTAATGATAATTATCGAATATTCATTTTTGGAGAGAGATACATTTCGGTAGTTTGGGCCATATTTCGGTTGAATTTTGGCAGTTTTGCTTAAGAGTTACTGCTGAAACTCGATCGAAACTACCGAAATCAAAACTTGAAAATTTTTTTGGATCGATTTTTACTGAAATTGATTGAAAACTACAGTAACTAGACAGTTTTGATTGAGTTTTAAAACTTAAAAATAAATTGTCCGATTGTCATTGGATTAGTTTCTTGTTTCTAAATTAAATCAATCTTTGTGAGATGTTATTTGATATTTAGTCAAAGAGTTTGATTGAAAGCAAGGATTCTAATTTATATTTTTTCTTATTTAATATATATATATATATATATATATATATGACAAACTGGCTTAAAAATTAAATTATTTCTAAGATTTAAAGGAATATTAAATCCCAAAGCATTTGAAGACATAAAAGTGAGTTTTGTGCATCACTTCATCTTTTCCAATGCTAGATCAAAATTTTCAAATAATTATCATGATAGGGTTGGGTGAAGCTAAATATAATAAAATAATACAATAAATTTTTTTTTATAAAAAAATAGTACAATAACTTTGTCATGTTAGCTTCGTGATAGAACAAGGCATAATGATGCTACATATTGTCATAAATCCTATGAGAATTTTCAAACCCTATAGTCGTGGGCCTTGCGCGACTTAACATGCAAATTTAGCATTTCGCTGTATATTATGACGACTTACAATTTATAAGTTGTGCATTTAACAAGATCAACAAAGAAGATGTCAACAAAGAAGATGTAGCACTCGGTTGGTTTAGCTGTCTTGTGTGATACACGTGGCTAAGAATGCGGAAAGTGATTGCTGGGTGATGTTCTAAAAGAATGAATTACTGCAATAAAGTAAGGCTCCTTATAGGCTTCTAAGCTGATAAATATTTATAAAAAAGACACATAAATGAGTCATCTCATATTGAGAAGAGAGAGAAATTACTGAGATGTATAAGTAGATAATGTAATATCAAATAGTAGAAGTGCATTTTGGGTAGAACTGTGAGACTAATAATGCGAAATTTTATTGTTAAGTGTACTTGAGCTACAGAAGAATCGAAATGGGTGACCATGTAGGAAGTACTCAAGTCATATAGCTCCCAGTACTCAAGCAAATAATGCCTCTATATTTAGATTATGAGATTTTCTAGTTTGATTAACTGAATAAAAAAAAGATTCGGTTTTGAAATTTAAGAAATTAAATCAATCAAATAAAAGTATAAAGTGAAAACTAAACCAACAAAATAAAATTCACTTAGTTCAATTTAGTACGATTAAAATCATAATTTATTCTTTATTTAACTAGGTATATCAAAATATTCAAAAATCTTAAAATAATATAATATAATGCTAAAAAAATTCACAATCACAAATACAAAAAATATGACCCAAAAAAAGAATATCATAACTTAAAAAAAAGAAAATTAACAAATATTTATATAATTTTAATAATAATATCACAATATGGTATATGACATTTTGGTTAATTTAATCGATTCGATTTCTTTATTCAGTTTTCAAATATAAGAAACTGAATTCAAATCATTTAAAGAAAAAATCTAATTAATAAACAATTAACCAAATTGATAAGTTTTAAATCACATCAAACTGATCAAATTTAATCATCACAATTAAATTTTTTGATTTGAATCATTTAATGCATGCCCTTACTTATATATTTACTTCTACTGTGAGTTCCACTTAAATTAAAGATCTCTCGATAGCAATATGGTAATTAAAATGAGTTGACAGAAAATAATTATCGTATTCCATGATGAAAACATCTTCAAAATGAGAGACTAAATTGCGATTCCGAACTAGCTGAATCCTTACAAAATAAATCTTTGATTCATTTGTTTTTGGTTAACTTTTTTTGTAGTGGCATATTTTTATATTAAAAGATTTGAAATAAAATTAAATATATCTCAAATAAATTTAATATTTTATTTTAAAATTTATGAAGTATAAAAAAATAAATAAATTATCTCAATTGACCTTTGGGTGTAAGGTATGCAACTTGATATAATCATACTACAACTAAATTAATTTTAAATTATTGTATTAATTGAAATTTTTTAAAGATTTTGATGCAAGTACATCTGCTTAGAATAGATTATCTTTAATTAGTTTAATTCTATAATTTTTTTAATTAGTTTAAATTTAATTCAAGAATACACTTCATAAAAATATTAATATTAAAGATTAACAAAGTTTAAATATCAAATTTAATTATGTTTACATCAAAATATAAACTTAAAATATATAACTGTATTTTATACTCTACATAAATCTCATCAAAATTAATATTTAATGATATTAAAATGAGCTTTCTCAAAAAAATTACTCTGATTTTTTTATACTAAAAACTTATTCTATTTTTTATATTAAAAAGTTATTCTAATTTAGATTGATGGGTTATTAGCAAAAGAGACTTTCTTGTTCGGCATCCACGGAGCTTTTTATTTTATTCAAACATACATATTTCATTATTCGTGAGAAACCCAATTTGTACGTGCCTCATGCGCTCATAGCCCCTTATGTAGTGCTACACAGGCAACGATGAGAAAACATCTTTTCTCACTATTTTGTGTATTTTTTTTTCATATTTTTGTAAATTTTTTTTTTCCGTAGAATTCATTTTATTTAATTAAATTCATATACAAATTTTAAATTGATAAATTCAAAATGAAATAAGATTAATACAAATTCAAAAATATATTATATTTAAATATAATATATTTTTAAATTTATATTAATTTTATTTCATTTTTTATTTACTTAATTGAAATTTGTATACGAATTTATATCAAGTAAAATATATTTTAAAAAAACTTTACAAAATCATTAAAAATTAGCCTGAAATGGTAAAAAAAATTATAAAATAATTTTTTTATATAATAATATTTTCTTATTATTGTTATGTGTGAAACTCGCTGGCTCATGTGGTGGAGAAGTTATTGGGTTCGAACGGCGCACCGTCTGGAACTCAATCAGAGGGCGCCACGTATGCCATACAGCTGGGTCCGGACACACATGGCGCCCTCTGATTGGGCGTCCGAACGGTGCATGCGGCGCACCCAATAATTTTTTCATGTGGTGTGCTTATTGACCGCCTCACAGATGTTGGGCCAGTCAGCAACAATGCCCGCACTACAAACACCAAAATAACCAATCAAAACTCCTGCTTTTCTCCACGTGCCTCCATAACTTCTCGGCCGTCTAAAACAGCAAACACCAACAACAGTCCTGCATCAGCCACGCGTCGATATCTCCTTCTTCCACGGCAGCCACCGAATTAGGGCAGAATCGCACCCACCGCATCTGGATTCGCTTTCTCCGCTGTCCCCGCGTTTCTCTCTCTCTCTCATCCTCCGTTACTTTCGCTCTCATTCTCCGTCGGCTTTCTCTCAATCTCATCTTCCATGAAGAAGAAAAGGAAAGCTATGCCGTTTGATTTCCGTTGATCTCCGTAGATAAAAAATGTGTCTGCTTTTACTGCTTTCTGGACAGTAGCGATCCATGGCTGCAGCCATTAGTGATAAGCACGCCTGGTGTCGTAGCTTCAATTGCATGATGTCGCTCTCCTGTTCTTAATCGATTATAGTATTTTTTTTCTTCGGGAGAGCTGCTTCCCTCGTTCGAGGGATCGATCCATCAAGCGAGCTCCTAGGGTTTTCCCCTTTGGACCGCTGCTGTCTCCTTCGCTCGGTAAGAACTGAGAACCCCCTGCAAAGCTATTACTTTGCTGCTTGTTCGACCGATCCTATTTTTAATCGGTGAATTATTGATGCTCTTCCGTGGGTATATAATATTCGGGTGAAAGGGACGAGATTCATGCTTTGTTACTTGGTCCGTCTCCCGCGTTTTAGGGGCACGATCCTGGTTTTCTTTCCCCCTCCACGGCTTCTGTGTTCGTCAACTCTCCGGGCGACCGATGCCTGTTGTTAAGGTTCGGCCATGGTTAGATTTCTGCGGTTCTGTGATTTTTTGACTTTTTCAAATGTCTTTGGATCCAATCATCAGATGACGAAAGAAAATCTAGTTTCTTGGCTTGAATGTTTTGGTTTGCTTCGGTGCCTTTGCTTACCTGTGCTGCAGAGTTTAGCGTGTCACTGACTCGTCTGTTTCTTGATCACCGAAAATTGGTGGTGGCTGTTGGATCTGGATGCCTTACATGATCATGGTGGTTTATATGGTTGGCTTACGAGTATTCGCGTGCGATTTCTCCATCTCTGATGTGAATCAGCTCGGTGGCAAGGTTACCATGTAGCTCTTCCACCTGCATAGTTCTGTCTTCGTGTTATAGATTTTAGTCAAACTTTTTTGTCTCTTCACTTCATTGTCTCACCACATGCTTAATTCCGATGTCCAAGTTAGTCAGCCTATTGCCCATTTATGCAAATATCCAGTCTTTTGATGTATTCTTGTCTGCATGTTTGCTGACATGAAAATCCGTCAACATTAGAGGAAGCGCTCTAATCTCGCGCCTTGTGAGAGTGATGAGAGAGAAAGTGAACGCATTTAGACGGAAAATCCCATTCGAAGGGAAAACCATCGGTGAGGAGGGAATTCCACTAGGAACTATGAAAGTTACGATTTAAGTTGTTAACTTGATAAAAAAAGGAGGAAACAAAGTCAGCCTTGATTTTGCTCATTGATTCTTCGGTGAGGTGGTATTCCTAGCGGGGAGTTCTCATTGACTGTTGTTGCGGTAGTTCAAGCAACCTCTTGAAGTCTATGTTCTCCAAAGCTTATATGGAAGGGAAGGGTGTTTTCCTACATTTTTGTTAGTATTGCCACCTCCAATTTTGACTTTGTACATTGAGACAGTTTTTTTAGCTGACCCCACTTAGTAGGATAAAAGCTTGGTGGTGGTTGTTGATATACATTGGGACGGTTTCCTATGCTATGTTATGCGAATTGCAGTTGTCGGGGATTGGGACCCATTGCCTACCTGAGTGATCTTCAATAATATGGAAAGTAGCATAGGATATTTGAAGTCCAATGGAGGAGAGGTAATACCTGGTCACCTTTAGAGGTTCGGCCAGTTGGAAGACTTCTATTGATGCAGTGGGGATTGAGGGTAAATTTCAACCTCGAGATGACAAAGATAGCGAGAATATTGTTGCTGGGTGAGGAATATGATGGCACGGAGGACTATTTGGTGACGTGGTTACATTCTTTGTCGATCAAGTGCACTTTTGTCGGTTAGTCGTGTTGGGTCCAGGTTAACAACATTAGGATTTCTTGTCAACTCCATTTGTTTCCTGCAATTTTTCATCTTTTACTTGATTGTGCTGTCCAAGTTAGTTGGCTTCTTTCCTGTTTATAGGAATACTTGGTCTTTTCTTCTGTAGAAATTGTCTTAATGAGCATTTGCAAGTTTTAAATTTTAAATATGCATTTTGTAATTGAATTTACTCTATTTTTCGTTATTCTGTTGTATCTGCATTTGTATTTATGGACATAAACGGTGTAATCCTATTGTATTATGTTTTTTTACTTGTAGATTCATGCAGAACAATTATCCTTTGCACTTCAGGCTTATGCTTTTCTTTAATACTTCTGAGAAGTGCAATTTTCTTGTCTAAAATACTAGAATAATATAATGTTTGATAATGTACCCATGGAGAAGAACATCTGATCATCTGCCATGTCCAAATTATAGTGGCCTGATTTGTTATGCACATGGATAAATCATCTCCCTTGCTCGATGTTAGATACAATTTTAGAAAAACGAATGGTGTATATAGCAATTTGTATACATTTTAGTAGTTTTTACTACATGTTGAGTTTGCTTTTTGATGTGTTTGCATCAGCCAAACGTCAGCCAAGCTTATGTAGCATTTCCTGTTTGAATAACCTTATGGTGTTACTTATGGCCTTTTAACCTTGGACAGATTATTTCCTCTGATTTTAATCTGCAAACATGGCGTTTGCATTTCCTTTGCTTTTGAAGGTTAGGGAGTCCAGAAGTACTTCAATAAAGCCGAGTAACAATATGGCTGTTTCTATGAAGGAAGTTGATTCTGCATTTCAAGGAGCTGGACAAAAGGCGTATCCTTCGTGAAATGATTCAAATCGCATGTTTCAATGTTCTATTTTCCCCTTTCTTATGACTTTTGGATTAATTCCCCTTTACCTATGAATTTGCTTTTGAATTATTAAAGTTGCATATGATATTGAATTTATTATTGGTGAACTCTAACTAATCAAAACTCACTGAACAACAGTGATTCTATATTACAGCAAAATCCATTGTATCCAAAGACATTTTATCTTGCAGTTTATAAAGTATTGTAGTTTATCTGTAAATTTTATAATATATGCAGCAGCTCTGTATTCTAATATTTATTACTGTTAATGGTTATGCTGCTTAGCTTTGTGTAGTCCCTTTCTCACTTGCGTGTAGGAATTTGTCAATTTTTAGAACAGTTTTATTAACATCCAAATAGTCTTTCATCACTTTCTCACTATAGTCAACATAAATCACAAACTGATTTTTTAAATTCAGATGTCGATAACCTCATTATTTCCATCCTAATGTCTAATACTCTAATCCTTAAATAGCCATGAAACTCCAGCCAAGTCCATGTGGCCATTATTTTACTTCATTAGCACTGACATTTGTCTTAATAATAATGATGATAGGATTAGTTAATGTGCCATGTATTGGCAATGGACGTTTTGACTGGATACATTTAAAAAATGGTGCTTTGTGTATGCTTTTTACAGATGATATGCTTATCGTTGATAAGATTAGAGAAGGTACTAAGATGAAACTCGAGTTATGAAAAAATATATTAGAATCTAAAAGACTTTCATTTTAGCACATAAAAAATCAAATATATTGAGTGTAAATTTAGTCAATATAGAAACACTTGTAGTGGGGAGATGACAATTGATGATTAGGTTATTAGGTTATTAGGAAGAGCGAGCGGTTTAGATATCATAGATCAATCATAAAGAATTACAGTGAAATAGATGATGATGTTATTAGCAGGATCTAGGGTAGATAAAGTGAAGAAATGCATCTAGCGTATTGTGTGATAGAAAAATTTTACTCAGATTTAAAAATAAATTTTATAAAACAGTAGTAAAGTTAGCGATGTTATATGGTGCTGAATGCTGGTCTACAAAACAGAAATACACAAATTAGATAAGTGTCGTGGAAATGAGGATGCTAAGATGGATGAACAAGTATATGCGAAAGGGCAAGATGAGAAATGAGTATATTTACGAGAATGCTAGAGTGACTTCAATTGAGGATAATTTATAGAGTTGACTTAGATGATTTTGATATGTAAATATAGGCCTATAGCAGCTTCGGTAAGGAAAGTTGAATTATTTGGTCTTGCTTATGTAAAAAAGAAGAGGAAGGCTAAAAATGATATGATAAGCAACTATAAGAAACGATCGTACATAATTGGAGCTAGATTTATTATTTGATAGTGTAATGGAAATAAAGGACTATGTAGCTAACCCTTAGTGGGATAAAGGTTTAATTTGTTGTTGTTGTATAACTATTGTTTATATAGAGGACGTTTTCAAAGACAGATTTTTTAAATTGAAGATTCTGATGTGGGCAATTAAGTATAGCCAAATGTTTAGTGAGTCTTTTTTTTTTAATATGAACCGTGAGAAGGTTATACTATTGTCTTTGTTAATGGTGTATACTGGATATACTCTTTGTATCATATTCATCTTATTTCCTTTACAAACATAGTGGTCTAGAGATATGGCGTATTGAAAATTTTCAACCTGCACCAGTTCCAAAATCTTCATATGGGAAATTTTTCACTGGAGATTCATATGTGGTTCTTAAGGTGCTTCTCCATCCTTATTCTTTAATAGAGATTTGAAACTAGGATTAGTATTTTTCATACCTTCATATGTTTTTTGCTGAACATATTTGTAATTACTTCATCATATTATTGAATAATGTCTAATTTAGCTTAAGATATGCTGTTGAGTTCTCTCAACCTCCCATGGAGTATTAGTTTATTTATTCATCTTTTTAACCTTTGCTTTATAAGTGGTTTTGTACTTGGCTGTAGTATTAGTACGTTTATACTACACATTATATTGTACCTGCTTAGTGCTTACTATTGGTGCCATGATGTCCTTCATGAAACAGAAAATGCAAAATTAAAAAAAAAAGTGCATAGCATCTACTGCATACAGGAAAAATGGTCCAAAGAAACTAATGATTTTGTATGCATAAGCATTGTAAGAATATAAAATTATTCTTGAGCCATGATCTACAAGATGAAACTTTTTAAGTCAGTTGGCATCAAAGATTTAACACGGTATCTGAGTGGTCTGAAGTTTGCGCTTAACCTCAATTGTGATTGCATTAGGTTGAAAAAAAATATATGTTGAATTAAATCCATGTTGCACGGTCTAGTTACTTGCATGAGGGGCATTGCTTGAGAATATAAAATTATTATTGGATCAAAACCTACAAGCTTAAGCTTTTTAAGTCAGGTGGTAACCAGAGATTTATCAAGAACAATCAGAAATACATGCATGTGAAAAGTTTGGCATGCCATTCTTTGAATCTTATGCCCATTTATTACTATATATCTGCTCCTAAGGAATAAAAAAGAACTACTTGTATGTCTTGAGTTCTGTATAAGAGTTTAATTGAAGTCAGGTTAGCTTGTATTTTATTCCCTCTTTTAAAGATTTAGTTCGTTTCTTTTGTATTTGTTTTTATGATGATCATTTATTGTTGTCATTATTTAAGTATGCATCTACTACTGTAGATATTTTGTAGAGTTTTTCCCGTATTAATTCTGAAGTGTATTGCTTTACCTACATCTTTGTTATTGTCAGTTTAGTTTATAGAACATTTCTAACTATATTATAACTCTTCATTAGTAGTTTGATTAGGAATTGCTATTGAATCCTTTTTGCATTTTTGAATCTGTAGCAATTGATTTTTTCAGCTTTTTTAATATATTTTACTTGACAAAAAATACTATACTTTACATTTATTCATTATATGCTTTTAAAAAATGATAGAATTGATGCCCGCTGTTAGCTTGTTATGCATGCTACACTTATTCACTGGATGCCATTACTATACTTTACATCAATTTCCATTCATCCGTTTCCTTCCCTGTTAATGGAAAGGTGGTTTGGATGGGGAGGTCCTGAGACCTCTGACTCCTTGTTGTCTGCTTTTGTGCAAGGGGAAATCTCTCAACTCTCTCTCTCTTTGGAAAAAGGAAGAAAAGGTTAAGAGGAAGAAGACATTGACCATGTCCATGACTCGGTTGCCATTGTCATCTTTCTCATTAATCTTCTCCATGAAGAACTTTGTATGCAGCTTCTAGCACTTCTTTGTGTGATCAGAGATCTTGCTATGGTCACAATGCTAGAATGTTCTTGAGTCAACACCTTTCGAGGTCAACTCGACCTTTGTATTTTTTTTTTCTGATGATAAAGATGTACCTTTTGTGGGGGTGGTTCTTTTTTGAGATTTTTACCCGTATGACACAAAAAACTTCAATATTTACTTATTAGACACCCTAAAGTTAAATATTACATGACACACACTTATTTATTTTAATTTTACAACCAACACACCCTAGTTAAAAAATCCTTACATTTTGTTTAAGTAAATCATACTTAAGTTATGTTTTAACTTAAATAAAGTTCATAGGAATAAAATCTAACTCTCGGTGCATCTTAACTTAAATTTTACATGTTAAAAACTATTTAAATCTATTATTTATGTAGAATATTTTAAATCTAATCGTTAGATGCTCATCTTAACGATTAGATTTAATTTAAGATACAAAAGAGGTTAGATTTTATTCCTATGAACCTTATTTAAGTTAAAACATAACTTAAGTATGGTTTACTTAAATAAAATGTAAGGATTTTTTAACTAGGATGTGTTGGTTGTAAAATTAAAATAAATAAGTGTGTGTCATGTAATATTTAACTTTAGGGTGTCTAATAAGTAAATATTGAAGTTTTTTGTGTCATACGGGTAAAAACCCCTTCTTTTTTTCAATGGTGCAAGGAAGAGTTTGTTCTAAAGAGATGTGGAGGTTCACTTGCATTGTACTCCTGCAAGCCTGAGGTGAACTTCATCAGTGTAACCTACTAGCCTTGTCTTCCATTGTGATGCCCAGTGGATTACCCAACTCGGTACTTTGTGGTGTACTTTGTACAGATTGAATCTATTTTTGGTGTAGCTTATATCATGTGGTTTGCCTTTTTCTCTTGTTTCCCATTGAGGAGAACTCCTTTTTAATCATTCACTTGAATCAATCCCAGGAGACCTTATTTTATGTTAGGGACACTTGATAGCATACTCATGATCAAAGATCCATCTAATGCTGATAGTTGTGACTAATTAATTGTTTTCGGATTTATTTTGATGAGAAATCAGAGCTGATCTGTAGAAATTGAAGATCCACTATATTTAGTTGATTTGAATTACTATGTATTTTTTATTTCCTTTATTTGTGATATTTTATAGTCTCTATATTAGGGACTACTTACTCTTATAATAGTTAAAGCTGTTAATGATGAATAAATTTCATATTTGAGTGCACATCTAAATTCGAATTAAGGGATTGATATTCAGTGAAAGGAAGTGTAAAGTTAACCTTAGGTGAGAATCCTTCAATAATCTAGTTATTCTTTTTTTAAAGGAAACAAAAGAACTTTCCTCCCTCTTCCGCAACTATTCGCCTAGCTCAACCTTCATTGAGTCCATAGTACTGCTTCACTTGCAAACAATGGCCTTATGTCAGTGCGCGAACTCGCATGACTTCTGCACAAACTTGCGCAGCTGTAGCCATTCTTGCTCTCCTTTGTGACCCATGTCAGTGCAAACCTATGCGACGTTGGGTCGCGGACCCATGCTGCTCAGGCCCTGTGTGCATTGGTCTAACTCGAACAATTTAGGGCTTTGCGCGTCTAACACATCTCACATCTGACAGCAACAAGCGCCTCCCACACTTGCCTGCATGCTTGTGGTCGCTTTCGCACCAGCAATCTTTTGTGCTGTTACTCGCCCCCGTCGCCTAAGCTACTCCATTGCACTGCTCCAGCCTGCTTGCTCCCGAGTCTCACTCCACGTCACTAGCTTGAGCATCCCCACTCAGCCTTTGCCCAATGTGTGAAACCTATTTAAGGAGAATTTACATCCAGGTGCTTAGATTTCTTCAACTTGAGTATATTCTCTTTCAGACTCGGTTGATTGTTGATTAATCATTTCAATAAGGATCATCTGCTCAATAGCATTAATCAGTCAAATCTAAGTTGAGTGGTCAAAGTTATATTGAGAGATTTAATTATTGTTGAATTTGTTTATGAGATATTCATCTTTATTTTGAACGTTAGATGTGACATGATGAATTTAAATCAATAAGCTTTAATTTAATTGATAAATTTTTATTTATTATCATCCAATTTAATTTTAAATTTGAAAATAGTTAACTTATAAGATTTTGAAAATCTTGTTTATTTTAATAAATACATTTTGAAATATTTCACACTTAATTAAATTAATTTGCTAATTAAATGCCGTTATTTTTTGCCTTAAAATTTTTATTTCATCTTTATTCTTATGCTACATCAAATTGGTATCTGAGCATGTTTTAGATTAGAGCATATTTTGTATTGCATATTTGTATTTTATTCTGGTATTTCATTTAACTCCTATTGGTTTCAAATAGTCTTGTAATTTATATGTCATCATAGGATACTATATTCCCAGTCGATTTACTTTTGATTATATCAACTATAATTCGTCCTATACAAATCATTTAGTAGTACACTAGTAATATCTAGAATACCTTGATATGGTAAATGACTTTTGTTTTAAAAGCAATTGAAACCATGTAGATTGTACTAAGTTGTCACCTTACGTAGCGAATGGTACAATTAATGTCTCATATTTTTTGGGCTGTTTAGATGTTGAATCGTATATACAATGAGAATTTAAATTTGATTGTTACATTGATTACCCCAACTTGATTGGGGTGGATAAGTTCCAATTCATCAAGTTAATGCATCTTGTACGGAAAGTATGAGGATGAACTATATAAGTAAGAAGAATTTTACAGGGGAGAAATTGAAAAACTGAGGCAATAGTGATTAAGCAATAGCATAAAGAAAAGAGTTTGTAAATTCGACTGAGTCGTCGACTCATCTGATTGCAAAGATGGGAGAGATGGAATTTTGAACACATTGAGATGATTTTAAGTCCTTAGTATTACGAGATTTAACCTAGATTCATTGGTGGGGAAGAGTTGACACTTATAGGACGTACATGTAGAGGGTGCACAAAATTGAGTGGTTGGTATCCTTAACCACTTGTTGGTGGTATGTTTGGTTTGCTAGTTGTTTTTGAACCTTATAACATCTATTGAGTACAACTTCAATTCACCCTGGCCTATTACCACATATTTATACTTAGGTTGAGTTATCCAGTAAGAACTAGTAGTATTGTAGGTCAACTTTGTATATATTTTATTTTTTTATGTCGTCGCATACTTGAGAGTGTAAGACTGCATTCTTATTGCATTTCATCTTAGGTCATTGCATGTGACATCTCTTTATTTTATGTTTGTTTTGTGCTTTATTTTGATATAAATTAAATAAAGAAGTCAACAATTTTAAATAAGTTAAATTTCTATATATTCAAAAGGGAAGCTTTAGGAGGAAAAAATGTCTTTTTCCTATGGTAAAAAAACTTGTCTTATTGATGAGATCCAAAAGTATGATTTGATCCTCTAACTTTTGTCTTATTTGGAGCATTGAAAACGGGTTGTGCTCATGATTTTAAGAAGATATAAAAATAAAATAGAATTAAACCTCAACATTATTTGCATTTCTTTCTTATTAAACACTTGTCATGCAAGAAAACTGAATAGGCACAGTTGAGAGCCAGTAGTTTAGATGGATTAAAGAATTTTTTTTATCTTTCTTGTCTTATTTTTATGGATTTTCTTATTTAACAAGTGGCATGCATGCAAACAAAATAACATTTGAGAGCCATCTAAATAGATAGGAAATCACTCCATTTTCTCGACTATCGTTGCTGGTGGAGAGAATGAGAGGGAGAGTGCCGCTTCTTGATTGGGATTGCATGCAAAACAGGATAATTAGAGGCTGCTATCATCTTGTTCTACATTAGGTATCCCTCTTCAAATTTTCCGCCTCAAGCTGGCAATTGACGGAGGATTTGGATCGATAGAAGGGAAAGAGAATCTACCCTTTTTGCTTGCTTGCATAGTTAATCCAAGATAAGTATTTGCAATAACAAGATATATAAATAATTTTTTTTTTATTAAAATACTGATTTTTTAGCTTTAAATATTATTTTAAAATAACTTTATGGAAAACAGTGGGCTTTTTGCGTATTTAACTTTATTAATTTTGAAGTTGATAGTCTTATATTCCTTTGATAAATCAATAAACGCCATGCTTTTGTTTACATTTCATCAATTATCTTTTACCGCTTTAATCTAATTATTTCATTTGTGATCATTTTATTTGAAATGTGTATGTAACTATGTAAGGATGGTTAGTTTCAAATAATAGATTGAATTAATAATTTATTAAAGATTTTTAGATATTTTTTTAACTACTCAAAACAGTAATTATATGTTCACATTATAATTATTAAGGGACAATTATGTATACAATATCGTATTTAATACATAACTTGACTAACTCCTAATCGATCTAATAACTGACTTAATCAACTAAATTAAAAGCTAGTAAGCCTCTTTCCAACTAATAAGGGAGTTAGACTTATCTCTTGCGCGTTTGTAATAAACTCGACTATAATGGGCTCGGTATTCACACCAAAACAACTCCAATTATCCTGGTTATTTATTGTTGTGAAAGAGTGATTTGGGTGGGCAAGTTGGATGTACATTTCTCTTCTTTGTTTGACATCTTCATCGGTTCTTTCCCTTTGCATGGATTCTTTCGAGGTGACATTGATTTAACGCTCTAATACCACTTGATTTGTTTCCTTCCCCATTGATGGAAAGGAGGTACAAATGCGAAAGGTTTTGGGACTTCGGGTTTCTTTTTCGATTCTTGAGCTTGGTAGAATCTCTCAACTCTCGTTTATGGATTTTGTGGTGATCTCTCTCTCTCTCTCTCTCTCTCACTTTCTCTGGAGAGGAAGAAGAAGCTGGGAAGAAGAAGAAGAGGTGGTGGAAGCTTTTGCGCTTTTCAATTCAAATTTTCAACTTGTGGGTTTACACATTGTTCTCTCTTATTTATAGCTTGAGGATTCCTCAAGACAACTTTCTACTAAAGTGACTTCTTGATGCCAAAGAGTGATTTCTTTTTTCAAGCATAACTTTGGGCTCAAGGTTTCTTTGTTTTCTCTTGATTTGAGTGTGCACTACTTAGTGTCAAGGTTGGGTTCTTCCGTTCTATAGAGCCTGCGGGAGACTATGTTGCTCTCAAGGTGCTTGGCTGGTAGCAATGTTTTGAGAGTTTTTTTCTCTCAAGTTGTCCTTGATGGCAAATCTCAAGAGCTTTCTCGTGTGGTTTCTGATGCACCCTCTCAAGAGTACTTTTCTTAACGAGTCTTTGTTTTTCTTGACTTGACCATTCCATTAGAGTCAAGCCTTTTTTTTCTAAGTTGTGATCACGTTTTATTCTCGAGCCTTAACTTGTGTGGTTATAGTCTTGGTCTCTTCATCCAGAGGTTTTGGCATTGGCCCTCATTTTTGTTCAGATTTCTCTCAACCCTTTGTAGGGTTGCTCGAGTCCATCACTATACATTTGGTTGTCCAGAAATCTTTGTTTTGGCAATTTAAGTCTCGGCTCCGAAGACAACGCCAAATACCCTAGTTTCGGTCCTCTAGCATTTTTATTTATAATTTAATTTATTTCTTTCATGGACCAAACAACTGATGTGCTTTCTCATCAATGCAAATTATAATATGGTTCATGCACTTTCATTGAGTTCTTAGTTGATAGCGCTACAAATGCTATACTAGGTTGTAAGTAGGATTGAACAACCTTTCCTTCTAGAAATTATTGAGGAAAAGATGATCATGTCCATTCATATTATTCCTTCTGATTTTTATCAACTTTTATGAACAGACAACTGCCTTGAAAAGTGGTGCTCTTCGCCATGACATCCATTATTGGTTGGGTAAAGACACTAGTCAGGTTGCTTGCTTAAACTATCTCCTTCCATGTGGGTTGCTTTTTGTCACAATCTCAGTCCTTGTACTGTTAAGTTCTAATAGGATGAAGCTGGAGCTGCAGCAATCAAGACTGTTGAGCTGGATGCAGCGCTGGGTGGCCGTGCTGTTCAATATCGTGAAGTGCAAGGAAATGAGACTGACAAATTCTTATCTTACTTTAAACCATGTATCATACCACAACCGGGTGGAGTGGCATCTGGGTTCAAGCATACAGAAGTTAATGAGCACGAGCATAAGACACGATTATATGTTTGCAAAGGGAAGCATGTTGTTCATGTAAGAGAGGTAAGTCCAAAAAGCAACTTAACCGGTGTTGTGGATCTGTTGTGAGGCCTAGACTTGCTGTACTTAATGCTGAACAAAGGCAAGATTGACCAAACTATTATATTATATCATTTGATAGGTTCCTTTTATTCGATCATCCTTGAACCATGATGACATATTTATTCTGGATACCAAGGCCAAGATTTTTCAGTTTAATGGATCTAACTCATCTATTCAAGAGAGAGCTAAAGCCCTTGAAGTTGTCCAGTATCTTAAAGATACTTATCACGAGGGGAAGTGTGAGGTGGCAACTGTTGGTAAGTATTTTTTATTTTGATTCCCATTTGTTGTTTGAAAAATGGTTATTCAAATTGGTAAATGTTATCGCTAGAGGATGGAAAGCTAATGGCTGATGCTGCTGCTGGAGAGTTTTGGGCCTTTTTTGGAGGTTTTGCTCCTCTTGCAAGGAAGGCAGTTGATGATGATCAGAATGAAAGTGCCCCTGCAGCAAAACTTCTAGGGTATACCGTTTCAATCTACTGTCCTTTGAAATTCAAATATGCAAGTCATTAACCTGCTTTCTTGGTGGAAATATATTGTTCCAGTATTGAAAATCGGCGGCCTGTCCCTATGGATGCCGATCCATTGTCGCGTGATTTATTGGACACAAACAAGTGCTACCTGCTGGATTGTGGATTTGAAGTTTTTGTTTGGATGGGGCGGAGCACATCCCTTGATGTAAGGAAAAGTGCCAGCGCTGCTGCTGAAGTAAGGACGTACATTGTGTTTCTGGTTTGTGACTTAAGTTTTATTATGGGGTGAATTTTTATGATTAATTTAGAAGAATCATTATAGGAGTTATGTCGTGGCCCTGGGAGACCCAAAGCTTACATTATTCGTGTGATTGAGGGGTTTGAGACAGTGACCTTCCGTTCAAAATTTACTGCATGGCCTCAGGCTGTTGATGTAGCTGTTTCTGAGGATGGTAGAGGCAAAGTGGCAGGTTAGTTAGAAACTGATTTTGATTGTCAAAAATTATTTATGACTCTTTTTGTGCGGAATGGCTGAGTGGTATTTCTTCCATTTCAAAGCACTTTTGAAACGCCAAGGTCTTAATGTGAAAGGTCTCATGAAAGCTGCTCCTGTAAAAGAAGATCCTCAACCATATATTGATTGCACAGGCAATTTGCAGGTACTTTTACTGAACTTTTTTGTTAATGAGATAAAGACTTCAATTTGCAGGTACTTTTGCAGAACTTTTTTTGTTAACAGTTTTGTTAATGAGATAAAGACTTTCAGTTTAATTCATAACAGTGCTTTCTCTCATTATTAAACATCATCCTTGAAGGTTAGATACTAAAAATGGTCTTCAATGCTTAGGTTTGGGGTGTAAGTGGAATTGACAAGATTCTTCTACCTTCTTCTGAGCAGTCAAAGTTTTATAGTGGTGACTGCTATATTTTCCAATATACTTATCCTGGAGTTGATAAAGAGGAATATCTTTTGGGTACTTGGTTTGGAAAAAGGAGCACTGAGGCAAGACAAATTTCTTCATACTATAATTTGTTTCCCATAGTTATTATTTGATAGGTCTTAACCTAGTTTGGTATTTATTGCAATGGTAGACTGAAGTTCTTCCTCTTTATTAATGCAAATTTTGACATGATTATTAGTTTCAAGATGTAGTTAGTAGTGGACGGATTCCCACTCTCCTTACGTTTCATACTAGATTTTGTTTTGCTTGTCATGTACCTCTTTTCCAGTATATGGTTGTCATCTGTTTGGAAACGACTGATGTATCGAGTCAATGGTGTTGGCTTGTTAATATGCAGTTATTTGTGTACAACCTTATAAATTTCTTTTAGGATGATGTCGTTGTTGCCTTACACAATTAAAAATCATGAATGTGTTTATATTGAAGCATGTGTAGTAAATTCCAGGAAGAGAGGACTGAAGCTATTTCACTTGAAGTGAGGATGGTTGAATCATTGAAGTTCCAGGCAGTTCAGGTAGTGCTTTGTTAAATTTTTTTAATAAGATTTTCACCTTTTTTATTTACAAGCTATGTTCCTTATATGTTATAGATTATAATTTTCAGCTTATTATTCATGGATTCTAGGCTCGCATTTATGAAGGGAATGAGCCTGCCCAGTTTTTGTCAATATTCCAAAGTTTTATTGTGCTTAAGGTTATCTATATTATATATTCTTTTCTTTGCTTTGAAAGCTAATGATATTATATTATATTGTATTGATGTTACTTTAAACTTCATTTCAGGGTGGCATTAGCTCTGGATATAAAAAGTTTGTGGCAGAAAATGCCATCCTAGATGAGACATATACAGAAGATGGCATTGCTTTGTTTCGAGTTCAAGGTTCTGGGCCTGATAATATGCAAGCAATTCAAGTTGACTCGGTATATCTTATATACACTGATTCTGTTGTTTGCTTTCCTGAAATTTTCACATTGAATTGGTCATAATGTACAGCGATGTAGTAATGGAAAATTTGATGTAAATCTTGATTTCTAAGAATTGGAAAGGAAAATTGAACAGGGGACACCTTTAAAAAGAGGAAACTAAGGCAAGCCTATGACGAAATCCAAAAAAACTATAGACAACAATAATTTTACCTTGGAAACTCTAGAATCAATTTCTGCAGTATAATCTCTTCATGTCATTCCTTTCTTTTTATTTTATTCATCATTAAAAAACTGATGCAGAAGTTCAACAAATTAACTAAGGTGTCAAATTACAAATCAAACTAGAAAAAATGGAGCAAATCAATTAAGAAATCAAATAGAAATAAAATTTCCTACCATCATAGATGACAATCTTCATTATTTATTGACGAATATGTTCTCTTAATATAGAATCCAGTCATCCACAATCTCATTCTTTTCGTATTAAAGCTCATCTTGATTTGCAAAGTTAAGGGTTTCTTTCGTTCTACTATTCTTCTCATTCTTCATCAACCCTATTAACATTATTTTACTTGGCGACTTTTCTAGCCTCCTAATTTTGGGATAAAAGCACATTTTCAGGTACTAATTCTTCTTAATGCTGCATACGCTTGCCAATATTGTAAAACGTTGGAATGATTTGTAGTAGGTTTCCCAGACTTTTAAGAGATAGTAGGGTGTGAATGGGTGATATGTCTGAAATAACATCCATACCTAGGACAGCTCAATGTGCATCCAGAAATTTCAGTACATGTTGTCTTATATCAATGGAGATGCAAAACATCAGTACAGAAAAGTGTAAACTACTAGAAGTATAATAAACCTAGGCTAGAGCTGGAGTGATAAAAGTGATTTTTCAGCGGTTTAGGGATGCAAAATTTTATGTTCTAGGAATATAAACTGTGCAAGTAGGGAAGGTCAATATCCTATAAACGTAAACCTACTAAAAAGAATCTTCACCTCAAAAATTACTCTGTGAAATAAAATCCATAATCTAACAATGAAAATCCTAAAATTCCCAAGATTGTTTACTGGATTTATACTTGCTCCAAGCCTTTGCATGCCAAGGCTTGAAGGTGGCCATTGTTGTCTAGACATTGTGCTCTGCATCACTCTCATATGGCCAATATGCCATTTTCTTTAGACCAAATGACCAACAAATTAATGCAATATGATGCAGAGAATAAAGAAAAGTAAATATTTTATTAGAAAACTAAGAAATCATAATATTTTCACTGCATTTAATTTTTCTTCATCTGCCCACTGTGTGGACTAAGTGAATTCAATCATGTCTTCAGTGTTGATGATATGCAATGTTTGACTTTGTCTTTCTCAGGTCGCGTCATCTCTGAATTCATGTTATTGCTACATTCTTCATAGTGGCAATACTGTTTTTACATGGTCCGGAAATTTAACTACTTCTGATGATCATGAACTTGTTGAGAGACAACTGGATTTGATAAAGGTGCGTTGATCTTGCAACATTTCTGTATCCAAGTTTTCAATTGTTTGCTGGTGATATTAGACATTGCTTGAATCAATTGTCCATGGTTACTTCCCTTACTCTTTTTCAGCCGGTTTGAGGTATAAATTTATAATGCACTAAAGGCTTTCTATCTCCATTGTTCAAAATCACATTTAGTTGATCATTCAAAGAGCTGATTGGATAATGAGCTAAATATTCATCAAACTCTTCACATAATCATGGATTGGTAGTAAAACAGAGTATTGTTTCTTATTTTTAACCACTAGATTTTTTACTTGCTGGATTGTATAGAATTTTGGCATTCATATTACCTGAGGTTATTTGGTAGGCCTGCACCTCTTTCAAAAAAAAAAAGAATAAACATGAAAACGTTAAGGACCAGGATGTTATTTAGCAAATTTACTGTATTTCATTTTTTTTTCTGAACATGAAGCTGAGACTGGTACCATACTCTTTGTCCACTGTCGCTTAACTTTGTCAGCAAAAAATGCAGTTAGATTCTGTTAATTTCAGCATGTTAGCCCATTCTTCAGTTTATTCTTGTGTTTCCTTTTTGTTGAATTCTCCCAGCTCCGCACTTTGGGATCCCAAAAGTTGATTTTGTTTTTGAATGGAACTAACAAACTTGCGGTTCCCATTTGTAGATCTTTTTGGTTGTTGGTTAATATCTTGAGACTTTGTAGTTTTATTACTTACAGGTAATGTAAAACTGCTTGAAATATCCTACAGCAACCACCAAAGACTAGGGTATTAACGTGTTTTTTGCACTGAAAAGTAATCATACAATAGTTATTTCCCCATTTTATAGGTATTGTCTGTGTTGGTCTCTTTTTTGTTTTTTTTTATATGCAATTTTTAAACTGTACCATAGCTTATTGTTTTGGGTCTCTTTTCTTGACAGTGATGGTACCTTTCTATCAAAGTTACATTAATTTCCTTTTTCCAGTATTACAGCATTTTCAAATGAGACTGAACCACTGCGGGTTTATTCAAAAGTCATCCTTTTTATGGTTTTATATTTGTTGTTTGCTTCTAGCCAATGCAAAATTTGACTACGGATAACATTCATTAAAGAAGTTTGAAGTAAGAAGTGAATTGTGCTGTTTTTTGCTAAAGCAAGGTGCTGTGTTTTGCATCATTTGCACAGAGCTAGTTTTTTCATCCTTTACATGCCTGTCCACTTTCCAGAAGAGGTTGGTCTGGTTTTCCATACCTGAAAAGGTTTATGTCTGTTGTGTCCTGCAGCCTCTGATTTTAGCTATTGATTAGCTAAGTTTAATTTTCAGTTTCTAGTAGTCTTGGATTAGTTTTCTCCGATACGCATTCTCTTACTGCTTACTATTCTGATTGATTATCCTTGTTGTTAATTGTGCAGCCGAACATGCAGCCTAAACCTCAGAAGGAAGGATCAGAAACTGAACATTTTTGGAGTTTGCTGGGAGGCAAGTGTGAATACCCAAGCCAAAAAATTACAAGAGAATTAGAAAGTGATCCTCATCTATTTTCTTGTAGCTTCTTAAAAGGTATGAAATAAAAGCATGACTTGGAGCCTTTAAATTTTGTTAATCCTCTGTGTTTTAACATGTTCCTTGACATAACTTGTTATACAATCTTGTCATGTGCATGGGGGTGGTCCAGGCAATTTAAAGGTGTGTACTACAACTTTCTTTATACTCTTGTATTTTGTGGGCTTTTCTGAAGCATGCTTATAAGTTCCTGTTGTTATACACTATCTTTTTAGGTCTCAGAAATACACAACTTCACTCAGGATGATCTGATGACAGAGGATATATTCATTTTGGACTGTCATTCCAGTATATTTGTGTGGATTGGCCAACAGGTGGATTCAAAGATTCAAGTACATGCTTTGAGTATTGGGGAGGTAATTGATGTTTATCATGGCTTTATTTCCTTTCATTGTAGGGAATTTGGTCAACTTTCTTATATTCCATACTGTCTTACAGAAGTTTCTTGAGCATGATTTTCTTATGGAAAATTTATCTAGAGAAACACCTGTTTTTGTCACCTTGGAAGGCAATGAACCTGATTTCTTCACTCGCTTCTTCAGCTGGGATTTTGCAAAATCCTCTGTGAGTTCTTATGCACACGTATAAATCCATTGTGTTGGCACACAAATTTCTCTTACTTTTTTTTTATTTTTTTTTTGAGCCTTTAAATCCGTCTAGGCATATGCGTTTGTATAGCTAATTTTTGTTAATTTCTTGTTGCTTCTATACAAGTTCCCGTACAGTTCCTTGTAGTGTAAGGCTCATGCCTTTTTTGTTAAATTTTTTTCAGATGCATGGTAATTCATTTCAGCGGAAGCTTGCTATTCTGAAGAATGGAGTAACTCCTGTACTAGATGTAAGACTAGCAATGACAGTTATGTTATTGAGAGGATGATATGATGCAAAATTCTTGTGGCTTCTGGCAGATATATCTTCATACTCTGTTGTAAATCATTTTTGTTAATCACCTAGATCTGTTCTAATATATCATCTTTTTTTGTTTGGGACTAGCTAGTCTTCATTCTTTTAAATTCCATTCTCATGGTGGTGTTTTTCTTTGTATTTGCTTTAATGGGGGAGGAAGATGATAGAAGGAACTGATAGGTAGGAAAGAGAAGCTGCCTTGTAGTTTCAGAATTTTAGATGGGATGCGAGGGTGATAATAGCGAAATAGGGCTTGTATGGAAATTATGAAATTTAGTATTTAGGTTTGGTGTTTAGGGTTTCATGGTGTGTGTTTTGGGTGCCTTCTCCACACAACAGCAAAATAAATTTCTCATCTTTTTTGATCTTTGTTTCTTAGCACCTCTCCTTAGCATTGTTTTCCTTCTGTCCTAACAAGTTTCTGCCACTAATATTTCCTACCATTGTCAAATGACACCTCTACCTCCCAGAATTATGAACATTATAGTGTTTTACTTAGTTTTTTAAAATGATACATAAGGAGTTTTAATCATATGGTGTGGAGTTGATTCTTTTAATCTTATGCACTCGTACGCCATTTCATAATGCTTTTTCATCTTAAATCCTTGCTCTATTTCAACTTTTCACTTTTTCTTCTAATCTCT
This sequence comes from Apostasia shenzhenica, assembly GCA_002786265.1. NCBI lineage: Eukaryota > Viridiplantae > Streptophyta > Magnoliopsida > Asparagales > Orchidaceae > Apostasia > Apostasia shenzhenica. The sequence goes on from KZ451951.1 coordinate 3,259,610, forward strand.
CTTTACTATCTAATTCTTAATATTTGAACATGTTTTGCTCCAAATTTTATAAGAGAGCGTTTGGTTCAATGCTTTCTAGATGTTTGTCTTATCAATGCTGTTTAAATGTCTTTGCTATGCTATTACACTACAACAACAATCAAGTCTTTATCCCACTCGGTGGGGTCTGCTATATGAATCTTTTGTTTCATTAATAACAAACTCTCATTTAGTTTCAAGTATGTAAACACCATTCCTTGTAGTTTTTTGTCATGTTTTTTTTTTAGTTTTCCTCTTCCTCTTTTTATATAGTCAATATCCAATAATTCAATTTTACTTACTGGAGTTTCTGTTTGCCTATGATTTATATGTCCAAATTATCAAGTTGACTCTCTCTTTACTATATTATTACGTTATAAGATAATAAAAAATTACTCCAATCTCAAACCCCTCACCCCTTTACAATTAGGTGGCATTTAGATGTCACCCAATTTCAGGTAACATCGAGATGTCATTTTAATGCGTTAATCTCATAATTGTTTTTATAATGTTATCTAAGTATGTTCTCAAACCAAGCAATTATTTCCAAATAACATGGCATGATTTTGAAATAAAAAAATAATACGACATAATTTCATATTAACATTGAACCTATGACATAATTTCACAATAACATTGAATCAAATGCTCCCTAAACATTGAAGCGAACACTTTTGTTAATCTCATTTTGTCATGTTGTTGTATCCGTGTCCTTATGTCATATCTGTGCTTTTAAAATGCTTCAATACTTATAATATTAAGGTGAAGTTATGAAAAATTATGCTATTGCATAGATATTTATATTTAATTATTATATTATTTATTGTGTCTTGCTGTGTTCGAATTCTGTAATTTAGGAAATTGCTGTGTTGGTGTATCACGTCTTGTCATATCCTCATGTTCCCAGTGTTGTGCTTCCTACCCCCTAAATGTCATATTATGAGTTTTAATCATTCTTAATTGTGGAATTTAATTTTTGTATCTTTGCACTAGTTCATCATATCATAAAGCGCTTGACAAGCCCCTTTTTTGAACTTCTAATAGAAGCCCAAGCGACGAGCATCGACAACTTATGTGGGGAGGTCAAGTGTGCCTGATAAATCTCAACGATCTAGAAGCATGTCATTTAGCCCTGATCGAGTCCGTGTCAGAGGCAGATCTCCTGCATTCAATGCATTAGCTGCTAATTTTGAGAATCCGAAAGATCGAAATGTATCTACACCTCCTTCTACCGTGAGAAAAATTTATCCGAGATCTGTGACGCCAGACTCTGGAAGGGTTGCTACCAAATCGTCTGCCATAACTGCTCTCTCTTCTTCCTTTGAACGCGCACGCCCTACGGAAGCCATGATACCAAAGATGGTTAAAGGTGATTGTATATTTCTTTTATACTGTTTTTTTACCTGCGGAGCAACTTATATCTCTTTTACTTGTGATTGCAGTGACCCCTGTGACCAGCATAACAAAACGTGAAACTAATTCTAAGGAGAGTATTGCTATGATTAGCAATATCATTCAGGAAAATGTTAAGGAAGGAGTGCTGGAGGATGATGAAGGCCTCCCTATTTTCCCCTATGAACGTCTGAAAACATCATCAACTGATCCTGTTTCAGAAATTGATGTAACCAAAAGAGAGGTAAATATTCAAGTATTTTCTCTATTAAAAAAAATTAGGTATTTTCAAATCTGCCGTATGATCTCAAATCTGCACGATAATCTCATTATCATTATGAATATATTTATAAAATTTTGCTGAGCATACATAAGAATCATGTGTAATCAACCACTCTTTTTAGTTTGTTGCATATGGTTTTAATTTTAATTTGGAAAATTTTGTTTATTTGTACTTAAGCAAGCTCCTTCTCTCTTTGGCTAAGAGGGCACCATAGTTTGGATAAATACTTTTTAATTAGCTTTATATATTCTTTTCACAATAATTTGATGGCTACATATTGAAAAATTTAATAAATTTATTCAGTAAATTTTACTTCCATACGCTAATTGTCATTTCTTATTCTCTAACATTCCTAGTTATATTTCTAGCTCAACTATTGTATTTGCAATGCATAATTTTACTGATGCCATTCTTCTCAACACTAGGAGAGTGGAGATAAAACCATAAAATAATGATCCATCTGTTAACAAACTCCATTCCGGGAGATTATTCACTAAAGCTTGCATAAATATCACAAAACACTAAGTTTTACACGATTTAAAAAAGAGGATCTCCTATGTCCATAGACCGGATGCAGAAAGAAAATGTTCCACTTTGAAATAAGGTCCTTGTGAGGAGGGTTATGCAAGAAATGCAAGGAATGGTTGGATAAGAAAATGAATACAATCACCTCCATCACCACCAAGCTTTTATCCCACTAGGTGGTGTCGGCCACATGAATCCTTTATTTCCATTACGCTCTATCAAATAACAAGTTCTTATTTATCTTCAAATATATGTGATCCTTTCTTATGACTTTTTGTCATGTCTTATTTGGTCTTCGTCTTCCTCTTTTAATACAGCAAAATCCAATAACTCAACTCTTTTTATTAGAACTTCCATCAACCTATGATTTATATGTTTAAATCATATAAGCGAACTCTACTTGAGAGCTTATCCTTGATTAAGGCTACCTCAACCTTCTCGCGGATATGCTCATTTCTAATTTTATCTTTTCGTGTGTACCCACCCACCACCTTAACATTCTTATCTTTGCGATACTTATTTTACTTGTGTGTTTTTACTTTGTGAGGCAACATTCGACATCATATAACATTGCTGGTCTTACAAATATTTTGTAGAATTGACCTTTAGGTTGAGTGAAATTTTTTTATCACACAACACTAGATGCATTTCTCTATTTTAGTCATACTATTTGGTTTCTATTGATAACACCACCATCTATTTTATCGTTATTTTGTATAATTGATCTAAGGTATTTAAATCTCACACTCTTCCTAATAACATAACCATTAATTATCATGCCATCAGTACAAGTACTTCTATTTTGATTATATTTGCACTCCATATATTTGGTTTTTGATCTGCTAGGATGAAAACTTTTAAAATCTAAGCCTCTATTTGGTTGGAAGTCATTTTGGCCATAATCTTTTTTATATTGTGTAGAATATGAAATAAAATTAATTGATATATTAAGAAATATATAGAATATGATAAATGAATTATTTTATATTAAAATTTATATATTAAGAATTAAAAATATTTTTTTTATTTTATTTTATTTTTTTTAAAAGTTATCATGGCTAATCTGGCCTCCAACCAAACAGAAGCTAAGGTATTCCTTCATAACTTGAGTTTTGTTTTAGCCTCTTTTCTAGTCTTATCAATGAGGAGAATATCATCTGCGAAAAGTATACACCAAAATATTGTTTTTTTGATACGTCAAATCAGGGACTCCATAACTAATGCAAAAAGAATATGTACTTAAAGCTGAGCTTTAGTGTAGTTCAATCGTAATTGAAAAATTTTTAGGTAAATTACTTTGTGTTCGAATATAAGTACCAACCCTTTTATACATCTTTAATAACTTAAATACAGGTAGTGCGAAGTTTTTTCTTTTTTAAAAATTTTCAAAGCAGTTCTGTTAAAATTTTATCATAAATTGTTTTCGACATGGATAAGAAAATGAATAAAGGAATAAAATAGTAACTTACATGAAAGGGATAGGAAAAGGGTGCTTAGATTCTAAATTTCCATCGTCATTTCTCCTTGTGTGATACCTGACCGCTACCTGACAATGCTAGGAGACATACGAAAGGAGAGGATTAATTTGGGAACTGTGGGTTTGTCGAAAGGTGACCAATACACTGTTCAAGAAAGGCCACTTGAGATTTTTTATGGTAGAATGTTGCCCGACGAGTGGTGTCCCACAAGAGTTGCCAAAGAGAAACCAATATAGAGTTATGGAGTTTCATTGTGGCTTGGTGGAACTTGGTCTGAATTGGTCAAGGATGATCATAGAGGCTCCTCCAACAAGGCCTTAAAAGTCCAGCAAGTTGGCCGGAGAATCGATTAATGAGAAGTCATGGTCTCTTATAAAGAGAGAAAATAAAGGTATAGAGTTGTTGCCAGAATGAGGACGTCGAGGTAGGTCAGGGATACCTCCATAGATGTCGACCAGCATGGGCAAAGTCTTCATTGATGGTTGGCTACTTTATTTGGCCGGAAAACTTAAGGGTATAGGAGGTATATGAGAGAGAGTGAACTCGAAAAATGTTGGAAAACCTTTATAGTTTGATAAACATGGGTTCACGCCTTTGACGGTGGATGATAGTGATCATTTGCTAACCGACTAATGTATCAGGTAGATGCGTATATCGAACTGTAGCTTGCATAGAATGAAAAAAATAAATAAAGGATTTAGAAAATACTGTCTAAATGATATCACACCTTCAAAAAGGTCACTTTCACTCCGATGGCCCTGAGGCGAGCCGTGTGAGCTCATAAAGATATAAGAGAAGCCGACAAATTGACTTTGGCGTCTTACGCTTAAGATAGAAAATGGGTCAAAGAAGAGAAATGCAGCAATCCAACGAGAAGGAAGTGTTGAAGCTGGTTGTGATCTCCTCAAATAGAACTGATGAAGCTGTGTGAACACTAGTTGGTGGAAGCTTGCCTTGGACGAAGGGTAATTGGGAGGAAGAATATATAGGAGAGATGGGAGGATGTTTTGGGAAAAGCAAAAGTCCAAGCGCCTTTGTGAAGGAATGATCATTTTATAGGCTAAGGAGATTGTTGGGCCATGGCTATATGGCAATGGCCTTTTCCCAAGTTGGTTGTGTTGCAGTGGAAATGGGAGCTGAGTGAGCTGTGGTTCTTAAGACACCGACCTATTTAGCCCATATGTTGAGAGTAAAGAGGCGAAGAAAGAATCTGGACATTTATAAGAATGCTATACTTGAGTTTAGAATTTTTAACCTTTAGCAACTACGAGCCTCATTGTGTTAAGTATCTCAATGTTAGGAGGTGTCGCAAAGGATTATGGAGACGTTGGAGTGTTCCAGGACAATATGTGGATATGCAGGTCCATAGACCCTCGTCAGTTGGTGTGAGGATTTGAATAAGCTCGTAGTGAACTGTTAAGGGAACCTCATAGAACAAGATAAAAAATTGGTTGAAACAATATATTCGAGAATTAAGGAAAATTGTCGCCTTGGTGATAAAGTTTTTATCTTGGCTCAAAGATTGAAAATCGATCGAAAGTTGAATGGTAGCTTGCAAAGATTAAAAAGAATAAACATATGATTTGAAAATGAAAGTCAAAACAGTGTCAAACCTTTGCTGAAAAGGTTGGCTTTCACACCAGTGGCCCTGAAGAGAGCCATGGGAGCTCACAGGGACAAGAGAAGCCAAGGAACTGATTTTGACGCCTTGTGCAGCAGAGAGAGAAAACAGACCTAGTAAGGGAGACGCGGCAAACTGACGAGAAGGAAGCACTCAAATTGGTTGGCATCTCCTCAAATAGAACTAATAAAGCTATAAAGGGGCGATTGGTCGAAACTTGCCTTCAACGTAGGGTAACAGGCCCAACAATCCTTTGAATAGAAGAGGAAGGCCATACATAAAAAGGGACGGGGAGATGTTCAGGAAGAAACAAAAATCCCTTGTGAAGAGAAGAAATGATGCCTTTCTAGGCCAAGGAGGTTGTTGTCTTGCTAGGTAATGGCCATGTGGCCATGACTTTTGCTTGAGTTGGCATTATGGGAGGTCTGGTGAATTTGACCCTTGATTTTGATTCTCTTTCACCAGGTTCTATTTACTCATTCTTGGACTTTTTGTGTATCAAAGTGCCGTGTTCGGTCATGATGAAGGCATTGATTCCAGTGTCAACACTAGTATATGATTGTTACACTGGATTTTAAACCCACTTATGTTGAGAGAGAACATTGTTTTAAATAGAGCTAAAGCAAAGAGATACGCTTGAGATTAAAGCTTTGTTGTCTTTCAATGCTAAGATTGAGACTTTATATTACTTCTTATCATTACTCATTTTTTACTTGATACAACTCTCTTATACAATTTTCCCTTTCTGTATTTGCATCATCGATAATTCTTTATATGCCTTTCGCAGACGTACTTATCCTCAGCAGAATTTAAAGAGAAATTCGGCATGACTAAAGATGCTTTCTACAAGCTACCCAAGTGGAAACAAAACAAGCTTAAAATGGCTCTTCAGCTATTCTAAATTTCCAAGGTGATTTAGTTTCTATTCTCAATTGTGCAGATAATCTAATCCCTTCAGATGATTGCAGCAAAATCTGCGTCAAAACATGATCAGTGCTTTTCACTCAAAAGGGTACCATACAAAGTTGATGGGACAGCGTCAGTAATTTTTCTTATAATCTGCTTCTGCTCCCAAGATTAGTTTTGTTGGTCTTCAGTACACACCATTTCTTTTCCATTTTTTTCCTCCAGTCTTTTGAACAATAATCAGCTTGCTTCTTTGTGTTGGTTTTTTTCTTTTTCCCTTTTTTTGATTGAGCTTGTTTGAAAGTTTTTTTCAATCATTTTTTAATTTGTTGAGGGTTTTGATCTGCATTATAGGACTAGCTCCAGTAATTTAAGTGCTTGTTGTAATTGAGGGAATGAAAAGTTCTGTACAGATGAGTTTGTAGAACAATTTGGCATCCATGGCTTTGATCTTGAAATTATACTTCTTTTTTGTGTGCATGTACTCCTATGTTCCTTCTGGATTGCTTTCCTTATTTTATACTATTTCCACTGAAATCATATTGTAACTGTGAAATAGCAGATGATTTTTTTTTCTTTTAAGCCTTATTGGTAAGTGTGCTTCAATTGAGATCAATCTCTGAAGTTTATGTCTAGATTTTGCATATCTGAATTTATATTTGTGATGAATTTGAATTAGAGTTGATCGGATTATAATCCATTTTAAATTTATTGAACTTTCCAATGATAGTTATGTTGTGATATTTGGATGGAAGACATTCCTGATGTTGAGAATATGTATATGATAACATCTGATCAGTTATGATTTCGGACTTTAATCTGTTGGAACTTGGAAGTTCATACGTCTAGCGGATTGAAGTCCGAGACGGGTCATTTATTGGGGTTGTGTAACATCTTGCGCCGAGATGGTGTATCATTTTTGGTTTGTGTACTACAGAATTATGAGTATTCTCCTAACATGCCTACCTATAATGCCCACATTTTGTATTAATAATTATTGTCAAGTGGCACTATCAAGAAAAATTATTATTGTTAAGTTTCAAAATATTTTTGTATATAATTGAATTAGGGGTGATAATTTTATTTTGATTCAATTTGTTAACCTTGACTTGAAACTAATTCGGCTTAACCGAGTTTGAGTTGAATTTATATGTCTAGGTTGGTACGTTGAGCTTCTAACGACATTCATTAAATTTAGTGTTTATTTTTTTTGGTGACAATTGAAATTTTTTTAATTAAATTTATAATTACAAAGAATGGGTTAGTGTGTTTAGTTGGGTAACTTGTTTATTAAATTAGCTGAATATGTGTTTTGATTCTTGATTTATTTAATAAATGATTTGAATTTCTGTTAATTTTAAAATGATCAGGGCAAAAATTAGGTCGACCTAAATCCTTCCTCACAAATTCAAACAAATTTGTCTTCAATCGATTTTATTCCTACTGAGTTTCCTCAAGTCATGCATGAACGTAACTAATTAATACGCGTGAATCTAAAGAGTAATTTTTCTCTTGCAAAATTCCAAGTTTCAAATATGTTATTTTTTGTGTTAATCTATTAGTTTTCATATGAGTACAAAGATATAATATATCTTAGTTGAAGCCTCTTGGGAACAAAGTTATATATAAATAAAATATATATAATTATGACAAATGAGCTTGTTTATTTGTTAGATTAAATTTAACAAGGTTAAAATTAAACTTGAATGAAGATGATATTTTTTTATTAGAAGTTATGTATGGTATGAAATAAAGTTAGTCATTATGTTGAGATATATGAGGGATGTGATATAAAATTACTTATTATGTTGAGGTATGTGAGGGATGTGATATAAGTTAATTATTATTTTAGTAATGTATGTAGGATGTGAAATAAAATTAATTTTTAATATTAAATTTTATGTATGATGTGATATGTCTGTTTATAATTATATCAGGTTAATTTTCAATGGTCAAACAAATGAGGCCATAAGATTAGATAATGAAATTATATTTAATAAATATTTTGTTATCATTATTTAAAAATATTATATATAATATGAATATTATTGCAATAGTACGATAGAATTATATTTTATGAGATGTACTTGTTATATATTTTTTTTCAAATAAATTTTTCATTATATTTATATATTTTATTATTTTTTTAAACATATTCATATTATTTTTTTAAACCTGGGGGATGGTCGAAGTGCAGATGGAAGTGAAGGATCAGAGGAAGAATATGGATTGTTTTTCGGATGCCTAACCACAGCCCGGAGGTCATTCTTATATAGATGGAAGATAAAGCTAGCTATACAGTGTTATATAATAGTATTTCATTATTGCTACAGTACTACAGTGCTCCATTATTGCTCTATTATTGTTGCTACAGTACTGCTATAGTATTGCTGCAGTGTGTATTATTGCCTTGGAGGCGTTGGATGTGTATTATTACCACCACTCTTCTTTGTTTTGCCACTTGTTATTATCGAGGAATATTCGTCCAATCTTTTAATCAGATTATAGAGAGATATTATCTGGAGTTGAGGAGAATCCGATTTGAATTTCTTGGAATAATTCTGTTGTTTTTGGTCCCCAGCAAAAGTCAAAATCATTTTTGCCTTGGATTTCGTCAATTATGTGTTCTTGATCATATACCATAATTTGTCCGTTACAAATGTATCGATGTTGATGTCTTTCTTGGTGGATTGATAATAATTAGGATAAATTTGCTTTTTGTTCATAATCCTAAGAGTAGCCAAAAAATTCTTTTGTGACTGGTCTTCCTCGGGTTTGTTGTCGAAATACTTTCCAGATCTGATAAGCTGGATATAGTAAGTGTTCATGTGGTTCGACAAATATTGATATAATTTCAAACTCCAATATCCTTTCATAGAACTCAGTAGTGGATATTAGTGTCTTTATTATCTGCGAAAAATTCTTCCATTCATCGTAATGATGTGTATCTATTATAATTTTTCGAACAATTCCTAATTCAATTTGTCTTTTCATTTTGGGTTCGAATGCGACAAACATCCTTTGTCATCCATCTGGTAGAGTAATTAACTGTTCCTTCAGTAAGTATGACAGAGCTTTATCTTCATAGATAATATCTAAAATTCGAGTTTGTAGATCTTCTGGTAGTAGTGTCTTCACCTTCTTCAGGCGTTCCTTTCTTTTGGCCATTTTCATATGAGGAGAGTTGATATTTTTATAACTATGTATTACTTCCAATATAGGATATAGTTCTTCATATTGTTGTGGATGAAAATCTTCACATTTCTGAAGTAAATATTTAGAAAATTCCAATTCTTGCTAGACCTTCTGTGTCATATTATTTAAAGAGATTTTCATATTATAGATATGGGAAATAATTTCTTGAATATTATATAAGAGAGAAGTATTATGTTGTAGGCCTCCGATTATTTTCCAGAGATTATTGATGATATTATATGTCTTGGGAGACATTGGAATGACTGACTTATAATTACTAGTAATTCGTACCAGTGCTGATATTGCTTGTTGATTATATTTATCTAGGCAGTCAATAGATATTTTTCCTTCTCGAAATATGATATCTCGCTTATAGATTTTTGGCGAGGATGTATTATATATTTTCTAGGAAGCGATATGAGAAGCCAAGTTTTTGTCTTTCCATGGATTCGCCATAGTCCGACAAAATTTAGATTCACTAGCACAATACATATTTTATAACACTAAGGTTTTACACCGGTTCTCTAATAAGATAGTTTTAAAAAATATTATGTGGGCATTAAATTAAAGTGGCGGGAAAAGTAAAAATTATTTAAAGCGGGGAAAAGTAAAAATTATGGGGTTCTCTATTACAGCGGTTCTCAGTTACAACCGCTGTAATATGTCAGCGCCCCTCTCTCTCTTGCTCGTGCTCGCGCCGCCTGTTCGATCCCAGCTCTCTCTCTCTCGTGGTGCTCGCGCGGCTAGCGTCTCCCCCACTGCGCTCATGCCGTTCCCGCAGGTCGGGCTCTCCCATTCAGCCGTCGGCCTACCGCTCGCGCTCGATGTCGCGCTCGCCTAGTCGGCCGCCGGCCCGCCGTTCTTCTCGCAGTCGCGCTAGCCCATTTGGCCGCCGGTCAGCCGCTCGATCCCGCGCTCGCGCCGTCTGCCGCCGTTTGTTCTGCTTGCGCCGCGCCCTATTTGCAGCTCCAGCCGCCCCTTGCTTGCAGCTTCAGCCGCCCCTTGCTTGCAGCTCGAGCCGTTGGCCGCCGCCGCGCGCCGTCGGCCGCCATTGGTGCTTGCTCCGCTGGTCCTTCGCTCTCTCAGCTTGCTCGGTGCTGTTGGTCGCCGTGCGCGCCGTTGGCCGCCATTGGTGCCGGTGCCGTTGCTGGCCGCTCGCGCCGCTGGACCCGTTCCCACCGCTCGCGCCGCGCCTTTGGCTAGCCTCTCGCCGGTGCCGTTCCGCTCGCGAGCCCCCTGCTCGCCAGTACCGGGCCGCCGCTCGTGCCCCCAGCTGGCCGCTCGCGCGACGGACGCCGCTTGCGCTCCTTCTCGCCGCTTGCGCCCCTTCTCGCCGCTCGCACACGCGCGTTCGGCCCGGGCTCCTGCTCCTTCTCGTGGGCTGCTGCCCGTGCCATTGACGCCCACTACTCGCGTCTTGAAGAACCGCTGCTCGCAGCTTGCTTTCGCCCCTTGCTCCATCTCGGTTGCCGGCCAGCCCTTTCCGTCTCGCGCCACCAACTTGCTGTGCTCTTCCTCTCGTGCTGGTTCGATCTTTATCCTTGCTTTGTTGCGTTGAAGGTATATCATTATATTTAGAATTTTAGACTTCCAAAATGTGCATGATATAACATTGTTCTCCAAAATTTATTACACATAAGTTTTCATCAACATTATTGCCTATAATTTGTACTAATTAATGGCCTAAGTAATCTGTATTGTTTATTTGCGAATGGTTAATAATTAATTGATCTTTTGTGTATTGTGACTTTTCAGTAATTTAATCAATGGATCGATCGTGGATGCGAATGGATAGACGGTCAGTTGAATATGATAACAGAGTTAGTACTTTTATAAAATTTGCATTGAGCAATGGAGGTTTAATTAATGGAAAAATGAGATGCCCTTGTTTGAAATGTGGAAATATGAGTTTACTCAATAGTAATATCGTGAAGGATCATTTAATCTGTAATGGAATTGATATTAGTTATGAACGATGGATTTGGCATGGTGAAAATCCAAGGACCGGTAGAGTAGAGACTAGTTCAACAATAGTTTATGACATCGAAGACACAATAGAGGAGAATAAAATGAAGGATTTAATTCAAAATCTCGAACACAATTTTTCACAAGATCCAAAATCATTTGAAGAGTTATTAGAAGGGGCAAGCTGTCCACTCTATCATGATTGTAAGAAATTTACTAAACTCTCTGTAGTTATACGATTGTTTAAGTTAAAAGCATCAAATGGTTTGAGCGAAAAATGTTTTACTGATTTGCTAAAATTATTAAATGAGATGTTACCGGAACATAATCACCTTCCAATTTCAAATTACGAGGCAAAGAAGATACTGTGTAAATTAGGAATGCATTACGAGAAAATTAATGCATGCCTTAATGATTGTATTTTATATCGAAATCAGTATGATAATTTAAACTAGTGTCCTGAATGTGGGAAATCAAGATGGAAATTCTGTGCAGATGGTATTATGGAAAAGCATGGATGGGCGCAAAAGTTGTATGGTATTTGTCACCCATTCCACGATTTTTGAGATTATTTCGTAGTCAAGAACATGCAAAGAGTCTTACTTGGCATGTTGAAGGTGAAGGGCGTGTATGTGATCGAATGATGCGGCACCCTGCTGATTCACCACAATGGAAATCTTTTGATATTACATTTCCAGATTTTGCAAAGGACCCGAGAAATCTACGACTTGGAATATGTACTGATGGATTTAATCCGCACAGTATTCAGAGCAGTCAGCATAGTTGTTGGCCTGTTCTTTTAGTAATTTATAATTTACCTCCAAATTTATGTATAAAACATAAATTTATTATGCTTACTCTATTAATATCTGGATCGAAACAACCTTATAGTAAAATTGATGTTTACCATGCTCCTCTCATAAATGATTTGAAAATTTTATGAAAAGAAGGGATCGAAGCATTTGATGCTTATCGACCGAGACATTTATGTTGAGAGCTGCAGTATTATAGACTGTGAATGATTATCCAGCATATGGTAATTTAGCAGGATGCACTACAAAAGGATGAGTCCACCCCATTATATGTTCCAGTAGATGATATTACTGTGCTTGGACCGACGGTTGGATATATTTTATCTTGGCCTAGCCTTCTTATTTTGCCTTACCCCCAGGTATATCAATATTTTATTTTTTTGTTTTATTTACTATTATTGATATGCATATTTATGTTTGTAGCAACCAATTAATCCAGTTAGACCATCGCAAACTCATTCACCATTTCGTTGTGGAAATAGTAAGGTATTCATTTTTATATACTTTTTTTGGCAAATTATTCGTATGAATGGCTTATAGTTTAAAATTTATAGCAACCAATTAATTCCGCTACATCATCGCAAGCTCGATCACCACGTAGTGGCGTTCGTCTTGTTCTTCTTCTGATGATGTGAAGTTAGAGTTTATAATATCAGATTCACTATCTGAATCCAATGCTAAATTATCTATATCTTTAATTGAGGAGATTTCATAATCAATATCAGATAAGCTTGAAAGATTGTGTCCTTGTATTATTTCATAATATTCATCTATTAATTGAAACTGTTGTTCTTCTAGAATTTTAATATTTCTTTTTACAATTATTAACATAATGTCTTTCTTCGCCACATTTAAAGCATTTACATGCTTTTTTATTATAATCGGGTTTGCGTCTAAAATATTTTTTGTGATTATGAATATAGTTAGGTTTATATCGTATATTAAAATGACGTTTATTTTTATAGTTTGGCCATGGTTTGGCAAATTTAAACTTGCCACGACTATATTTAGGGTGATATTTATATTTATGGGTGCGTCTACCATGCTTGTTGCGCGGAGGAAGAATGCCAAATTTATATGTTGGTAAAATATTGATACAATAATGCTTATGACTAGCTTTAGAACGATCTTTATAGAAGGATTTACGTAATTTTTTATCACGACAAAAGTCCATAAATAAATTCATGGCACATTTGACTCTTAAGGCCAAAGTATCAAATTTTAAATATTTGATATCTTCGGTTAGTGCTTTATCTTTAAATCTAGTATATTTTTTTTTACATTTTTCATCCCAAAGTGCAGGTAATTTGTTAAAGTATATTTGAGCCCAATGATCATATTGTGAAAGGGGTAACTTCCAAATATATTCCATATATTTTTGTGAAAATTCTTCTACAAAACAGATATTATTGATCTGCATCCTAGAGATGATTGTTTCTATGCGTTTTATGTCTTCAGTATTAAGAGATCCTCCAGCAAATAATTCTAATAGAAATTTTCTTAAGAGAATTATTGCATCATTTTTAACATTTTCTTCTTTTATTTTTTTGAAATTGTGGATAATTTTCTAAGGATTTTAAAACTATTGAGGCTGAACCTTCAAATTTGGAGGTTATTAGTTCTAATAATTGTTGTGTGGTCATATAAGCATATATATTTTTTAATCCTTTGACTAGTTGTATCCATTGAGAAATATATTATTTTCTTTCTAGAATTAGAATTTTATCAATGTTAAAGATATATGGATCATTTGTTGAATGTTTTGTTTTAGAATTTTTTTTTCATTAGTATATATGTCGTCAAACGGATCTTCTTCTTTGGGGTCTTCTTTAGGATGATAATATTTAACACTGAATTGATTAAAATATTGATCTTCAAGTATTGAAAGTATTTTTCTTGTACTTGGTTTGCCGACTTTCATATATATGTCCGCCGAGTTTTCAATTAGTTGATTATTGATAGTTTCATTATTATCTGAATTACTATTAGTATCACTATTAGTTTCAGAATAAAGTTCATATTCTGGTTTATAATCATATAATTGAAAAATATGTTCTTTTGATTGATATAATTCTTGAAAAGTAATTAGTTTTTCTGTTGTGTGATCAGACATATATTCTTTTATTTTTTCTTCTAAAATTTGTTTATTTATAAAAAAAGATTTTAGATTTCTTCAAAGTCAGTGAACTCTTTTAATATATTTATCTCATTTAAAGCATTTATATACTCAATTTTATCCTGAATTTTTTCTATATATTTTTTATTTAGAGGAACATTCATCCAATGATAATATCTTTCTGTGTTTTTGTCTAGATTTTCTAGATATTTATTATTTCTAAGTTGATTTATTTCATTAGATATATTTTTAATATCGTTTTTGATATCAGTTATTTTTTGAGTTTGATTATATAAGGATTCATAGACTTCATTTATTATTTCAATATCTAATGAAATAAATCAACTTAGAAATAATTATAAATTATTCAATTTAATAATATTTTCAATCACAAAACTTGAATATGAATCTTCATGAAGTAAACCAACATTTAAATAAAATTTGTATCAAAGTAGAATTCCCAGGATATAAATCTTTTCATATTTATGCCTTAGTAGATACTGGAGCAACTAGAAGTATAATTAATGAACAACTTTGGGTTGAAAAATTCTCTGAACAATTAGAAGAGAATGTTTCTTTTACAGGAATAAATAGTACTATGAAAATATTAAAATATGTTAAAAATATAACATTAAAAGTTCAAGCCGAAGATAATTATATTGCATTAATTTTTTCCATTATATATATCTGTAAAGATTTTTCGTGTGATATGATTATAGGAATGGACGTGTTAAACCAATATCTACCTATAGTTATTCACAAAACTTATCACACATTTACTATAGAACAAAAACCAATTAAAATACCTAAAATCTTTAACCATTTAAAACTCATTAAGATAAACTATAAACCAGAAGCTTTATCTTTAATTGAAAATTATAAAATTAAATATTTAAATTCTTTAAAGGAATTATTCTCTGAAAACTCATTATTATATTTTAATAGAAATCCAAGATTCTGCGAACTAGAAACTCTAGACGATAACAAAATCATAAGAGTAAAACCATTGATATATTCTCTATAAGATACTGAAGATTTTAAGAAACAACTTGCAGAATTAAAACAACTTGATTTAATAGAAAACTCTCATAGCCCTCATTCTTCACCCGCTTTTATGATAAGAAATCACGCTGAAGAAAAATAAGGAAAAGTTAGAATGGTCATAAATTATAAAAAATTAAATGACAATCTCAAATTTGCTGTATTTTTATTCCAAGTACAGAAAATATTATAAAAAAATAACAGTGGAGCAAAATTATTTAGTAAATTCGATGCTAAATCAGATTTTGACAAATAAAAATTAAAGATAAAAAATCTAAAGAATTAACAGCTTTCTCAACACCATTCAAACATTTATAATGGCAAGTAATGTCATTTGGATTAAAAAATGCACCACAAATCTTTCAAAAATGGATGAATTCAATATTTTCTCCATATAATAAATTTATTCTAGTTTATATAGATGATATACTTGTTTTTTCTTCCGCATATGAAGATTACATTCAACATTTAGAAATAGCTAAATAATTATTTATAAAATATGGTATTATTCTTGAAAAAAATAAAATAGAATTATGCAAACAAAAAATTGAATAGTTGGGCAAAATAATAAATCAAGGAGAAATATCACTACAAGAACATATTATAACCAAAATTAAAAAATTTTCAGATACCTTTGAAACCCTAAAACAACTACAAAGTTTTCTTAGAATATTAAATTATGGTAGAAAATACTTACCCAGATTAACCGAGCATTCTAAAAATTTACAAAAAAAACTTACTGAAATCAATAGACAATATAAAAGAAACAAAACAAAAACATTCTCTTGATAGGAAACTGATAAAATTAAAATACAATTAAATGAATGTGAAAAAAGAGAAATCAAACATTTAAAAACACTAATTAACAAAATACCTAAAATAATTATTCCAAAACTAAAAGATAAATTAATACTCTATACAGATACCAGTAATTTTTATTGGGTAGGCGTATTAGTCACCTCAATAAAAGATGTTATAGGATATACTTCAGGTAAATTAACAAAATCAGAAATAAATTATTCCACCTATTAAAAAGAATTTATAGCAATTCTGAAATTGGTCAAGTACTTTAAATTTTGGCTATTACCTGTTAAGTTTCATATAATCACAGATAATAAAGAATTATATCATTATATTAAAAATAAAAAACACGATAACAATAGTCGACGAATACGATGACTACTACAATTAGATGAATATAGCTATGATATCTCATTTAATCCTAGTTTTACTAATATTCTTGCTTGTAGGATCAAGTATGACGTCTAGAGGGGAGGTGAATAGACGTAATTAAAATTTAATTTAATTTACTAAATATAACAGTTAGTACAAAATACAAGCGGAAGCAAATATAAGTGCAGACAAGAAGAAAATATCACATCCACAAAGAAACACAATATAACGTGGTTCGGCTCAAATTAGAGCCTAATCCACCCAACCCCGATCGGAAAGATATCACTATAACACACTCCTTGGTTCAAGCGGAGGCCCATACAAATCCTCCTCTATCTACTCACTAGAGGCCCTCCTCACTTTTAAGTGAGGGCTCACACACTCACCTCCTCCAACTCTTGTTTGGAGGCCCTCTTCACACACAAAGTGAAGGCAGAAAAAAACAACTAAAATATTACAAAGAAAGAAAATCACTCACTTTTCCTTCTTATGATTGAATCTTGAAAGCTAGAAGAAGAGTGGATGAAGAGTTTGAGCACTTGAGTCCAAGTTCACCTAGATCGCCTTGAATCTTGATTGAAACTCCACTTGAATGTTTTTATCAACTCTTAGGATGGTGGAGAATGAAGGTGAATGCTAGGAGTACTTAGAGAATTTTATGAGCCAAGAAGAATACACCAACAATCCCCTATCTCCTTATATAACAAGAGCTCCAACGGCTAGAAAAATGGGCTGGAGAAGACCTGGAGGTCGACCTCAGGTCGACCCCCAGCTAGCCGTTGGAGAATAAATATAGGCCAACGATCACTTCCAAGGTCGACCTCAGGTCGACCTCACCACTGAGATCGCCCTCAGGTCGACCTGGAAAAATCCCCAAAATGACTAAAGTTTCTGTTGAGAGTCGCTGCTGAAGGTCGACCTCGGGTCGATCTCAGGTCAACCTCGAGAAATCCTCAAAGATGACTAAAGTTTCTGTTGAGAGTCGCTGCTGAAGATCGACCTCCGAGGTCGACCTTACTAATGAAAGTCACCCTTCAACTGTCCCAAAGATGCCCTGGAGCTATCACAACTAGAAGGAAACATTTAGAATAATCTTACCACTACTATGCCACATAATTAGGAGAATTTAAATTTTTGAGATTATCTAGTTAACTCGTAGAGATTCTAAGTGCTCAAACTCATGTCCAGACTATTCTAATAATCAAGATCAATCTCATAACAATTCTACTCTCAAGTAAAAGGAAAAGGAACAATAATAACGTATGCTTCACTTGATCTTTAATACTTGAGCCTTTCTCTCCAACTTAATTAGATCTCAATTTTAGTATACAATTGAGATGCAACTTTAATAAACCTGAGATTAAGAACACTAAACAATTATGTTAGTATAAATTAACTTAAACATATT
>KZ451951.1:3281684-3296210 GCA_002786265.1 Apostasia shenzhenica
CATATAATATTTTGTTTCCAATTTTTATTATAATTATTCCCCTCGTAGTCCTTAACATTTTTCTTATTTCTATCCCTACTAGACCTCCCAATTATTTTCTTCATATCATCTTTACTAAATTTCTTTCCTCTCCTCATCATTCTTCTAACCATATGTGCTATAATTTTGGCTTCTAGATCACTATCCTCATCACTATCACTAGAAAAAGATATCTCAACTTGGGCTTTCTTGGAGAGTTTAGGTGAAGGTGATGATGAAGGTTTCTTCAATGCTTCTTCTTCTGCTACTAGAGCTATGCCTTTCTTCACTTCTTTCTCTCCACCATGCCTAGTTTCATGAAGTTTCATATGGCTAAAAAACTCATCAATTTTATATGTGTCAAGGTTTTGAGAAACTCCTATAGCATCAACTTTGTCAACCCATAGTTGAGTTCTAGGAAAAGCTTCCAATACCTTACATATAACTTTTCTATTTTCTAAAATATCACCTAGCCCTACAAGCCCATGGTAAATCTCTTTGAATCTAGAGTGCATTTGGGCTACAGATTCACCTCCTCTCATCTTAAAATTATCAAATTGATTTTTATATAGAGCTTTCTTTGCTCTCTTGACTTCAGATGTCCCCTCATGTAATTCAATCAATTTCTCCCACATTTCTTTTGCACTAATTTGCGGACCTAATTTATTGACCTCTTCTTTTGTTAAGGCACATTGTAAAGTGGTGATACCTCTCGCGTTTGCCATATATCTTTTCTTATTATTTTCACTCCAATTTTCATCATCTAACTCTAATCCATCCTTATCCTTAGGTGGTATGTATCCTTTCTTAAAACTAATAATCATGTCAAAATCAATTTGAATAAATGCAGTCATCCTCATCTTCCAATATGCAAAGTCTGATCTATCAAAAAGTGGTGGCCTATGAATAGATTGACATTCTGAATTTCTAGAAGCCATACTACTTCTAGGTGGTTAGACCTAAGTAGAAGTCTGTGCTCTGATACCAAATGTAGGATCAAGTATGACGTCTAGAGGGGGGGTGAATAGACGTAATTAAAATTTAATTTAATTTACTAAATATAACAATTAGTACAAAATACAAGCGGAAGCAAATATAAGTGCAGACAAGAAGAAAATATCACATTCACAAAAAACACACAATATAACGTGGTTCGGCTCAAATTAGAGCCTAATCCACCCAACCCCGATCGGAAAGATATCACTATAACACACTCCTTGGTTCAGGCGGAGGCCCATACAAATCCTCTTCTATCTACTCACTAGAGGCCCTCCTCACTTTTAAGTGAGGGCTCACACACTCACCTCCTCCAACCCTTATTTGGAGGCTCTCTTCACACACACAGTGAAGGCAGAAAAAAATAACTAAAATATTACAAAAAAAGAAAATCACTCACTTTTCCTTCTTATGATTGAATCTTGAAAGCTAGAAGAAGAGTGGATGAAGAGTTTGAGCACTTGAGTCCAAGTTCACCTAGATCGCCTTGAATCTTGATTGAAACTCCACTTGAATGTTTTTATCAACTCTTAGGATGATGGAGAATGAAGGTGAATGTTAGGAGTACTTAGAGAATTTTATGAGCCAAGAAGAATACACCAACAATCCCTTTTCTCCTTATATAACAAGAGCTCCAATGGCTAGAAAAATGGGATGGAGAAGACCTGGAGGTCAACCTCAGGTCGACCCCCAACTAGCCGTTGGAGAATAAATATAGGCCAACAGTCACTTCCAAGGTCGACCTCACCACTGAGGTCGCCCTCAGGTCAACCTGGAAAAATCCCCAAAATGACTAAAGTTTCTGTTGAGGGTCGCTGCTGAAGGTCGACCTCGGGTCGATCTCAGGTCGACCTCGGGTCGCCCTCAGGTCGACCTCGAAAAATCCTCAAAGATGACTAAAGTTTCTGTTGAGGGTGGCTGCTGAAGGTTAATGAAAGTCACCCTTCAACTGTCCCAAGGCTGCCCTGGAGCTATCACAACTAGAAGGAAACATTTAGAACAATCTTACCACTACTATGCCACATAATTAGGAGAATTTAAACTTTTGAGATTATCTAGTTAACTCGTAGAGATTCTAAGTGCTCAAACTCATGTCCAGACTATTCTAACAATCAAGATCAACCTCACAACAATTTTACTCTCAAGTAAAATGAAAAGGAACAATAATAACATATGCTTCACTTGATCTTTAATACTTAAGCCTTTCTCTCCAACTTAATTAGATCTCAATTTTAGTATACAATTGAGATGCAACTTTAATAAACCTGAGATTAAGAACACTAAACAATTATGTTAGTATAAATTAACTTAAACATATTATTAAAAATCAAAATCACAATATTATCATAAGGGAGGAACCAACATTGCTAACTTTCTTTCCAGAGAAAATCTATAATCAAAATTTTGCAGGACTATGGCGAATTCATGGAAAGACAAAAACTTGGCTTCTCATATCGCTTCGCAGAAAATATATAATACGTCCTCGCCAAGAATCTATAAGCGAGATATCATATTTCGAGAAGGCAAAATATCTATTGACTGCCTAGATAAATATTATCAGTAAGCAATATCAGCACTGGTAGGAACTACCAGTAATTATAAGTCAGTCATTCCAATGTCTCCCAAGACATATAATATCATCAATAGTCTATGGAAAATAATCGGAAGCCTACAGCATAATACTTCTCTCTTATATAATATTCGAGAAATTATTTCTCATATCTATAATATGGAAATCTCTTTAAATAATATGACACAGAAGGTCTAGCAAGAATTGGAATTTTCTAAATATTTACTTCAGAAATGTGAAGATTTTCATCCACAACAATATGAAGAACTATATCCTATATTGGAAGTAATACATAGTTATAAAAATATCAACTCTCCTCATATGAAAATGGCCAAAAGAAAGGAACGCCTGAAGAAGGTGAAGACACTACTACCAGAAGATCTACAAACTCGAATTTTAGATATTATCTATGAAGACAAAGCTCTGTCATACTTAGTGAAGGAACAGTTAATTACTCTACCAGATGGATGACAAAGGATGTTTGTCGCATTCGAACCCAAAATGAAAAGACAAATTGAATTAGGAATTGTTCGAAAAATTATAATAGATACACATCATTACGATGAATGGAAGAATTTTTCGCAGATAATAAAGACACTAATATCCACTACTGAGTTCTATGAAAGGATATTGGAGTTTGAAATTATATCAATATTTGTCGAACCACATGAACACTTACTATATCCAGCTTATCAGATCTGGAAAGTATTTCGACAGCAAACCCGAGGAAGACCAGTCACAAAAGAATTTTTTGGCTACTCTTAGGATTATGAACAAAAAGCAAATTTATCCTAATTATTATCAGTCCACCAAGAAAGACATCAACATCGATACATTTGTAACGGACAAATTATGGTATATGATCAAGAACACATAATTGACGAAATCCAAGGCAAAAATGATTTTGACTTTTGCTGGGGACCAAAAACAACAGAATTATTCCAAGAAATTCAAATCGGATTCTCCTCAACTCCAGATAATATCTCTCTATAATCTGATTAAAAGATTGGACGAATATTCCTCGATAATAACAAGTGGCAAAACAAAGAAGAGTGGTGGTAATAATACACATCCAACGCCTCCAAGGCAATAATACACACTGCAGCAATACTGTAGCAGCAATAATGGAGCACTGTAGTACTGTAGCAATAATGGAACACTGCAGTACTGTAGCAATAACATAATACTATTATGTACCACTGTATAGTTAGCTTTATCTTCCGTCTATATAAGAATGACATCCGGGCTGTGGTTAGGCATCCGAAAAACGATCCATATTCTTCCTCTGATCCTCACTTCCATCTGCACTTCGACCATCCCCCCAGTTGGGAGAATGAAATTATATTTAATAAATATTTTGTTATCATTATTTAATAATATTATATATAATATGAATATTATTGCAATAGTACGATAGATTTATATTTTATGAGATGTACTTGTTATATATTTTTTTCAAATAATTTTTTTGGGTAATTCTACTAAGGCTCCTGAGGTATACTCGGCTTGCCACGCAGGTCCACAATTTTGAAAACATGCCAAACAGGTCCCAAAAATTTACTATATAGGTCATTGTGGTCCTTCTGTGACAGTATCCGTTAAACACAGTTAAAATTATGAAAATACCCTTTATATCCTTTCAAATTTTCGGCTGCACACCGCATCGACGTGCTCGCACAGGCGACCGACAGCGCGCGACTGCCGGCAGCGCCCGCAAGCTCGCGTGTGTGAGCAGGCGGCCGGTAGTGCACATAGGAAGCCACGCGAACTGATGTCAGCGCGAAGTTCGCGGCAGAACGCAGCCTTGAGCGAGGACGCCGGCGGGTGTGAGGGTGAGGGGGTACAATTGTAATTTCACATTAAAAAAATTATAATTTTTTAATTAAAATTTTTATTTACCGAAATGTTTAACAGAAACTGTTTAATTGGACCTTATTGAAAGCTTTTCTTAAATGTTAAGGACCACAATGACCTATATAGTAAATTTTTGGGACCTGTTTGACATGTTTTCAAAATTGTGGACCTGCGTGGCAAGCCGAGTATACCTAGGGGCCTTAGTGGAATTACTCCTAAATTTTTTATTATATTTATATATTTTATTATTTTTTTAAACATATTCATATTTTTTTGGATGTATATTTATAATTTAAACGTACTTAATAATAGTTTTAAACACAAAAATGAAAAACATACAGTATGTACATGCACTTGATCTTATGCGGGAAAACACGATTTTTGATGATCACATACAATTTCATATGCGGAAAATTCACGTGCAAGAGAGAATGGCTGTGTAGTCGCATAATTGAGATCCGCCAGACAAATCCAGGCCCCGTACGGAGTTCCGCATAATAGTTGTGTGCGAGAAGTAAGTCAAAAATTTTCACCAAAATCGTGAATTATAACTCACGGTTTTTCGCAAGATTTGGAGGTCGCATAAATAATATAATGCGGAAAGTCGCATACGAAGTATTCCATCGCTCAACTGAACGGATATATACACACACGCATAAGGTTTTTTATTTTTATTTTTACATTTTTTTAAACTTATATAATTTTTTAAATAAGATATTTTTCACTTGTGTATTTAAAATTTTATTGTCACATCTAAGTTTTTTTTATTTTGTCTAAAAATGATTTCTAGTTTATTTTTATATCATATATATAATTCATTAACTAAATGGCATTTGTCCTAATAAAAATTTGAAAATTTTAATATAACTTGTGACCCAAATTAAATTTATTTCTTTTAGTTTGCATATAAAAAATTTACTTTGAAATTTTAAATTTTTTTTTCCTTTTTGTCATAATTTTTTAATACAATGTAAATTTCCTTATACAAAGAACAACTTATATGGGAAATATAAAAAAAAATTATATATACAAAATGTACAAAGCAAAATAACATTTGATTAGACTCTCTTTTCTCGCTACGCTTTGTCGTAGTTCTCATACGATGACACGTCGAGTATCGAGTATGTGTCGAGTAAGTAGTGCCCTTATCTCATAATTTCTCTCCATTGGTAAATTACATTAAGATCCCAAATATCTGAATCTCATAACAAATGATTCCCAATATCTAAATCAATTGTAGATGAATCTCAAGAAGATTTGGTTGATCAGTAAAAAACGTGATTTTTTTATTTGATTTTTATTTAATTTGTTAAAAAGAAGTGGAGATTTTTATACATCAAATTATATACAAATTTTTTACATTAAACTAATAATATTTTAAATTTCACACAAATTTTGAATATTAAAATCTGCTTTACTTTACATATACAAGTCCTAATAAAATTTAATTTATTTCAATATTTTATAAATTTCAATATAAAACTACATCAAAAATTATTAAAAATACGTTAGTTTCCACATATATCAATCATATCTTTTCTTTTCTATATATCAATCATAGTAATTTGGGAAATTCCAATGTGCTATTAAACCTAGTTATTTTCTTACACTTTAGTCCAATATTCTTTCCAACCAAGTTTCCACAATAGTGGTTTATAACATCACTAAAGCTTTGATTCCTGTAAGCCATTTTGCCTTTGAATTTTTCAATTTTTGGTAGATGATGAATGTTTTTTATTGCAGCAAAAAACTTATAAGACAAACAAAGTTTGATATCTGATTCATTCACAACAGTCTTCTTCCTCCAAACATCATTAGTATATGCGTTCATCAATCATCGTTGTAAACTTCCTTTAGTTGGCTGCAACTACGTCTCCACGTTCATATCTTGCATGCAAGATCTCCATTTACGAGACTTTTTGTTACAAGATCATGCCGTTCGGCTTGAAAAATGCGAGCGCGACATACCAGCGGATGGTCGACAATATCTTCAGGAATCAAAAGGGGCGCAACGTAGAAGCTTATGTGAATGACATCTTGATCAAAAGCAAGAGTGGGGAGGAACATCTCAGTGACCTTCGTGAAACACTCAACACTTGTTGCACCTACAACATCAAATTAAACCCCCTGTAGAGCATTTTCGGAGAAGCATATGGCAAATTCTTAGGCCATATGGTGTCAGTCAAGGGATTGAAGTGAACCCCTAAAAGATACAGGCTATCCTTGATATGGACCCTCCACGAACGACTGCGGACATAGAAAAACTGAACGGAAGGATCACAAGTCTCAATAGGTTCATATCCAGATCTAGAGAATGGTTGCTTCCTTTCTTCAAGGTCCTTCGAGGAGAATATGCGGCACCGAATGACGATTGCCAGCAGGCCTTCAAGCCACTGAAGAAGTATCTGCTTTCGCCTCCTCTACTCTTTGCCCCACTCCCAGGAGAAGATCTCTACATCAACGCCACCAACAACTCAGTGTCAGCGGTCCTTATTCGCGAAGAGGCGGGCCGACAACGCCACATCCACTACGTTAGCCACATCCTGCACTGCGCCGAATTAAGGTATCCCCCTCTCGAAAAGCTCTTTTTTCTTAATAATTACGCCCGCAGGTTGCGCCACTACTTCCAGGCCCACTCCATCAAAGTAGCAATGAATCATCCCCTTTAGAGAGTGCTCCACTCCCCCGAAGTCTCGAGGAAATTGTAGAAGCGGGTCGTCGAGCTCTCGAAATTTGACGTGGATTTCCTTTCAAGATCGACCTCGAAGAGCCAGGTCTTGGCTGATTTCGTTGCCGAATTGACGACCACAAAGCAACCAAGGCCCCTATAGAACCATCTGCCCTGGACCCTCCATGTCAACGGGGCTTCAGGGAAACACACTCGAAGAATTGGCATCGTCCTCACGAGCCCCTAGAGTTTCCATCTTCAAAGATCAGAGAGGATAAAGTTTCCCGTCCCAAACAACCATGCTGAATATGAGGCCCTCATCGTTGGACTCAAATTTCCTAGAGGTCTTCGAGTACAGTACCTTCACATCTACAACGACTCCAAGCTGATGATAAATCAACTAAGGGGAATCTACCAAACGAAAGATGTGATACTCAAAAAATATCTACAGTTGGCCAAAAGCCTCCTGCAGCACTTCGCCCAGGCGCTAGCCCCTTCACATTCCCGCGAAATCAACTCTCTCGAAGACGAGCTGGCAAAAGATGAAGGGGGAGAGGTCCAGAACATCTTGGCACCAATCTACGATGATCATGAGAACTTCGATGTCAATCCCAACCCTAAAAGCTGGATGGATAAAATCCTATGGTATCTTCAAACAAGGGAACTCCCGGCCGACAAGCATGAGGCCCGAAAGCTCCGGGTGAAAGCCGCAAGGTATGTCCTCTTATAGGGGCAACTGTTCAGGCATTGCTACTCATGACCTCTAGCGAAGTGCATCCGCGAAGAAGACTTCTAGACTGTGCTCGAACAGGTCCACTCCAGTGAATGCGGAACCCACACTACTGAGCAGAACCTTGCACTACAAGTCTTGCGCCAGGGATATTATTGGACAAGCATCCACAAGGATGCCAAAGAGTTTAGCCGGAGGTGCCCCAAGTACTAAATCTACTTGAACATTCCAAGACAACCTGCAGCGCAACTGCAACCCCTGATCAGCTCTCGGCCCTTTTCGATGTAGGGGCTCGACTTATTGGGGCCATTTTCGAGATCTGGCAGGAACTTGCGATACGTGCTGTTGGCAACAAATTACTTCTCCAAATGGGTAGAGGCCAGGGCAATGACACAACCAACCGAGCAAGTGTCAGAAACTTCATCTAGACGTAACTTAAATGCCGATTAGGAATTCCACTCTCTCTAATATGCGACAACGGAACGACCTTCACAAGCCGTGTCGTTCGAGACCTCTGCTCCGAAAATGGCATAAATCTAAAATTTGCCTAAATTCGTCACCCCCAATCTAACGGGCAAGCTGAAGCGATGAACAAAAACTTTCTTAAAGCACTAAAAAGATGACTCGAAGGGGACGGGTTGTCTTGAGCTGCTAAGCTGCCAGCAGTAATCTGGGGACTCAACTGCATGCCAACCGCCGCCACATGTCAAACGTCGTACTCGAAGCACTTATCCCAGTCAAACTGGAGGTCGACTCCCCCATGTCAAAAACGCTAGCAGCTTCGAACCCCAAGATCTCCCGGAATGGCAACAACAGAATGATGACAATAGAAGACTCAAGCTCGACCTTCTAAAAGAAAACAGACCGCACTCAGGCAAGCAGAACACAAGCAACGGATCACAAAATACTACAACAAGCACATATGGAGAAGGTCATTCCTAGAAGGCAACCTTGCCTTGAAACTAAAAAATGTCGGTGGAAAAGACATGACATCAGGAAAGCTCGATCCTCAAAGTTCCAACCCTCTCAATCTCAACTTAGCGCCTAGGTGACTGGTAGTCAAAGGCATTCCCCTTCTCGAAGTCCCAGGCCTCTCAATCTCAACTTAGCGCCTATGCGACTGGCAATTAAGGGCATTCCCATTCTTGAAGTCCCAAGCCACTCAAACCTAACTTAGCGCCTAGGCGATTGGCAGTCAAGAGCATTCCACTTCTCGAAGTCCCAGGCCTTTCAATCTCAACTTAGCACCTAGGCGACTAGCAGTTAAGGGCATTACCATTCTTGAAGTCTCAGGCCTCTCAATCATAACTTAGCGCTTAAGCGATTGACAGTCAAGGGCATTCCCCTTCTCAAAGTCCCAGGCCTTTCAATCTCAACTTAGTGCCTAGGCGACTGGCAGTCAAGGGCATTCCCTTTGTTGAAGTCCCAGGCCACTCGATTCTAACTTAGCGCCTAGGCAACTGACAGTTAAGTACATTCCCCTTCTCGAAGTCACAGGCCTTTCAATCTCAACTTAGCGCCTAAGCGACTGGCAGTCAAGGACATTCCCTTTTTCGAAGCCCCAAGCCTCTCAATCCTAACATAGTGCCCAGGCGACTGGCAGTCAAAAACGTTCCCCTTCTCGAAGTCCCGGGCCTCTCATTCTCAACTTAGCGCTTTGGCGACTAGCAGTCAAGGGGACTCCTCTTCTCGAAGTCCCAGGCCCCTCCATCTTAACTTAGCACCTAGGCGATTAGCAGTCAGGAGCACTCCCCTTTTCGAAGCCCCTGACCACTCTATTCCGACTTAGCGACTAAAACGATTCCCCTTCCCTGGGAACTCAAAGCAGTCAACATTCATCCACAATGGAACTATTACAGAAGAAAGCAACACAAATAAAAGGAAAATGTTTTTTATTTACAACAAAAAAGATTACAACTATTACAAACTACTGTATGTAAAAAAAAGAAAAAAAAAGTTTACATTCTACTCTCCCTCCTCGAAGTCTCAGAAAAGTTCCCTTCAATATCGGCACCAGGTGTGCTAAGAACTCCCTCCAGTGAGTCCCATGAACGGAGTGGCGACATAGTCAGTAGCTCCCCCATGGCCTCCTCTTCCCGAACACCTGGTTCTTCCTCCAACTGGGGGCTCCCTTCGGCGGTCTTTTCCATCCTCACCATTTCGGCCTCAGTAGGAAGGATGGGTACCTTCAATCCTGACACGAAGGCGATCTTCTCTAGCCGCTCCATTGACATCTTAAAGTAGGGACACTTGTACGAATAGTCCTTCGAGCGGATGCACTCCTTTATGTCCAAGCCTTCGAGGTCCTCGCGCCTCACCATCCCTCAATCAAATAGAGCCGAGCCTAGCATATTGACCCTCTCCAAGGCCTCCTTGACAATCGCCTTGAACTCAACGAACGCAAAAATTTGGCGACTCCCTCCTGGTGGGCCTCCTCTCAACTCTGGTCAAAAGCTTCCTCTAGAAGCCGCTGGAGTTCGGCTTCCTAGCGACTGGACCTCCATTCCAAGTGCCCTTGCACCTCCTGGAGATGCCAAATAAAACTATTACGAACAATCGGACCCGAAAAGACCAAAGTAGAAGACTTACCACCCTTACTAGATCCGCACATCTGGCACTAAGTGCGGTCACCAAATCCAGCCCTCTCGATTCGGGGCTGTGAGGCGAAGGCTCTTCTCGAAGGGTCTCCTTGGACTCCTCCATACTTCAACCACCCGAGGCTGCCTCGCCCTCCGCTTGGGTGTCCTCAGAATGTTCGTCGCCCTCGCGCCCCTCTTCGGCGTCATCACTTACCAAGATGTCGTCGATGTACGGCAAATCTAGTTCGTTGTCCTCAAAGGCAGCGGCCACAACCGAAGAGGCCTCGCCCGCTCTGTCGGACCTGTTCTCCTCTGAGCCGGCGACTGGGATGGGCCAACACTATCATATAGAACTCTCTTGCTCCCAATCTAGCGAGGCAGAACCACGCCAGTTCGAGCTGCGGGCGACCTGCCAAAGAAAAGCGTCAGTACCAAGCCAAGATCGAAGAAAGGCTCAAAAACCTTACCCGTGTAAGCCCAGACATCATCTTCCAATAGCCTCAAGTAATTCTCCACATTGTGGACGTGCTTTCGAATCTCGTCCACTGAACAGAAGTAGGGGTTCTCAAAGCCGATCCCCTTTCCCATGAATTGTGGTTCGCTGACCCTTCGGGGGACGACGAAACTCAACTCCCTAGGGACAATGAAGAAAAATCGCTTGTATCAATTCGCGAAGCTGGTGTCCCTTATCTTGAACATCTAACAGTACCTCCCTTTCAGGACGAAGCACCAGTGCAAACAAGGATTCGCCTCCCACTGAAAGACCGCCTAGATAATTTCTATATCCGAAGGGATCCTTCGAAGCTGCAATTCTTTAATGAGATAATAGATCATTGTCACCGCATTCGGTGGAAGTTGCATTAGGACGATGCCGAAGTGGTTGAAGATGCTGACAAATTCTGGTCGGAAGGGAATGAACAACCCACCGCAAATGTGATGTAGGCAGACTGCGCTCTTCCCTTGCAGCAGAGTCTTGACGGTCGCATCCGCCGAAGAGAACTCCTGCCTCAACTGGGGATCTCTCCCCCAGACTTGCTCAATTTTCTCTGGCCACGCACCGAAAGTTATCCCACATTTCCTTTGCCCGACTGTGCAATTTCTTAGCCATCACAGTCACAGAGAAATGATGGAGATGGAGACCACTGCGATTGCCGGACCTTTTATAAGGTCCCCGGCTTGACAGTTTCACTTCCCTAGACCACAATCTGGCTGTCCAATCCTACCACCCTAAAAATCAAGGGCTACTAAGCACAGCGTCCCCTCAATGTCCTCAATGGTCACATCATGAAAATTCAAAATTCAAACAATAACGACATTTTGCAAAAGAAAATGTTCCATTGAATTAACATTTTTTTATTATAGGCTTATCATTAAAAAAAAGAGAGAGAGAAAAGAGACTCTATGGTGGAGGAAGCTGGAACTCTAGCACCGCAAGAAGATCCTGAATAGCTCAGGCGAAGTCTATTCGACAGCGATTCTCTTCAACTAGCTCTTCGACGCGGGCTTCCAAAGCTGCCTTCTACTTCCGAAGCTGTTTGACCTGCACTGACACCACCTCCAGGTTGCTTTTCTGCCTGGAAGACTTTGACTTCAGGTCGACGATCGTCTTCTCCGCCTCAGTAGGCTCCAACCTTCGCAAAAGCGCCAGGGCCTTGTCCACCTTCTATTTAACCACCGCCACTCGCTCCCCGCTTGCAGCTAGCGAAGCGTGCCTTTTCGATCTGGTCGAGACGGCAACAAACTGTCCATGCGAAGACCTGCACAGCAGAACC
The DNA here is from genome assembly GCA_002786265.1 of Apostasia shenzhenica. Classification (NCBI taxonomy): domain Eukaryota; kingdom Viridiplantae; phylum Streptophyta; class Magnoliopsida; order Asparagales; family Orchidaceae; genus Apostasia; species Apostasia shenzhenica. Next base: position 3,293,872 of record KZ451951.1, read on the forward strand.
TCTGGAGCCAGCGTCAGGCAAAGTCGATGCAACAGAAGCAGTCAGGGCAGCTGATGGAGTGACGGGAAGCAAAGTCGCCGCAAGCGGCGCCTGGTCTTGCGTCGGCACACCGGCAACCCCCGCAGTAGGAGGAGGAACCTGAGGCAAAGCTACCCCAGTTTCCACAGTTGGTGGTGCTTCGTCGTCTACTAGGGTGATGGTGTTCTCCACCAACGGAATCATGCGAACACCCTCGCTCCAGCCCCCTGGGAGTAAGACTCGGCAGAGCAAGCACAACCCCCTCGAACTCCCAGCCTCAACAAGAGTTCTCCTAGAGCCAGAAAAGTAGATCTGATGCCTCTTCGGGGCATCCTCTCGAACAGCAGGCCTCCGAGAAGCCCCTTGTCCCGCATGAGAAGAGCATCTGATGAGCGGGATGTCGTCGTCAACATCCTTAGAAAGGTTCTCATACAGAGACATCTTCATTCCTTATTAGCAAAAAAAACACGCCCAAGATCTAGCCCGTTGGCAATTTATAAAAAGCACTGCCGCCGAGGTGGCATTTGTAGAAAGGGAAACATGCATCAATGCACATCACACTAAGACTAATGGGGAGGCATGTTGTATCTAGATCCACATCAGTGCATCTGGAGTGTACACGTGGGTGTTAACGTGACACAGGCCAAAGGGAAGCTCAGTGGAGGACGCGTGCACAGTCAAGTACAAAGTAAAGGCCTCTATGCTGTCTTTAAGAGTCCAACTATCGGCAACGATATCTGACTTTCTATAACATCAGCTATGATATTTGGTCATAGCTCCCTACTGTAACATCAGCCGCAATATTTGATTACAACTCTATACTGTAATATCAGTCACAATATTTGATCCACACCTGCCAGTACTATCGGCCACGACATTGAATCATCCACATCTTCCTGCCAACACCATTGGCCACGATGTTCGGGATGACAGAGATTGCCACGTCAGCACGACTTTCACTAAGATGTAAGTTCCCGGTCACCAGTAGCCGATGATCAGGTTCCTGCCAGTCACACAGATCGAGAACCCATGTGCCCCGCCACTATCGATGGTCTTCATGGAGCTGACAAGCATGGGGGCCGACAGTATGAAGTCGCAAGTTATGATATTCTGGCCCGAAAATCCACCATACTCCAGTATAGCTCATCTATAAATATCTCTGGATAGAGCTCCAAAGGGAAAACAGACACGCCTAGCTTGTATTCTCTCTCTTTCTTTTTGTATTGGTCCTCTGATCAAACCTTTTTGAGTATTAGTGAAGCTTTTTTCTCTGACTCCCAGATGGACATAGAGGAAGTTATCCCTAAACCAACTTATATCTTTTGGTGTTTTTCTGAATGATCTTTGGGCCCCTCCTCTGAGTTAGCGTTCTGAGCTAGAAACATTACATGCCGCTAACCCTCAACGATCCATTTCTCTCCCCATCAACACAATTTCAAACACAGTATCAACAGAAATAAAAAATAAGCACATCCTAAAAAGATAAAACCTAAAACAACACAACCCATTAAAGGAAGTGTTGCATCTGGATCCACGCTCAATCATCTGGACCGCACACGTGGAAGCTTACATGACATCAACGGCACAAGCGCTCGATATCGAACATGAGGCGTATCACCCAAAAGAGCAGACGCCGAAGAGACCAAGGCGAACAACAGGGACCAGAACCGACCGGCGCCTGGCGAAGTATCGATGACCATACTTCAAGAGGTATGAGCTCTTCTGCCGTCAGACCGTATCGTCCGTACATCGTACAACAAAGGATAAGGAGTAGCCCCCCTATAGACATTGATGGTCTGTCACTGGAGCTGAAGCTCATTTTGCTGAAATGACTCTACAGAGTAGACCAGAATATAAATATCTCACTGTAACGGGAAAAAGCTCTCTCTGGCTGGATCCAAGAAAAACTTCCACCTCAAATCCCCTCAACTTTCTTACTGTAATCCTTAAAAGATTGATTCTAGTGATTTTTGAAGCCTCCCCGAAAGGAGCCGTGGTTTTTCAGCTCAGCTGGTTTTCCACGTAAAAAATTTGATTGTTTCTCGTCATAACAATTTGGTGCCCTCACGCAAGATCAGACCCGATCCCTTCAAACACCCATAGAAGACACTTATGGCGAAAACACTCCGCCACCAGGTGGACCTTCTTTTTCTTCTTGGCTTTGTCCTTGCCTTCATGCTCTTTTTTGATATTTGGGCATTCATCTCGAGCTTTTTACAACCAAAGCATATAATATTTTGTCTCCAATTTTTATTATAATTATTCCCCTCGTAGTCCTTAACATTTTTCTTATTTCTATCCCTACTAGACCTCCCAATTAT
>KZ451951.1:3314774-3403524 GCA_002786265.1 Apostasia shenzhenica
GATGTCGTCGTCAACATCCTTAGAAAGGTTCTCATAAAGAGACATCTTCATTCCTTATTAGCAAAAAAAACACGCCCAAGATCTAGCCCGTTGGCAATTTATAAAAAGCACTGCCGCCGAGGTGGCATTTGTAGAAAGGGAAACATGCATCAATGCACATCACACTAAGACTAATGGGGAGGCATGTTGTATCTAGATCCACATCAGTGCATCTGGAGTGTACACGTGGGTGTTAACGTGACACAGGCCAAAGGGAAGCTCAGTGGAGGACGCGTGCACAGTCAAGTACAAAGTAAAGGCCTCTATGCTGTCTTTAAGAGTCCAACTATCGGCAACGATATCTGACTTTCTATAACATCTGCTATGATATTTGGTCATAGCTCCCTACTGTAACATCAGCCGCAATATTTGATTACAACTCTATACTGTAATATCAGTCACAATATTTGATCCACACATGCCAGTACTATCGGCCACGACATTGAATCATCCACATCTTCCTGCCAACACCATTGGCCACGATGTTCGGGATGACAAAGAATGCCACGTCAGCACGACTTTCACTAAGTTGTAAGTTCCCAGTCACCAGTAGCCGATCATCAGGTTACTGCCAGTCACACAGATCGAGAACCCACGTGCCCCGCCACTATCGATGGTCTTCATGGAGCTGACAAGCATGGGGGCCGACAGTATGAAGCCGCAAGTTATGATATTCTGGCCCGAAAATCCACCATACTCCAATATAGCTCATCTATAAATATCTATGGATAGAGCTCCAAAGGGAAAACAGACACGCCTAGCTTGTATTCTCTCTCTTTCTTTTTGTATTGGTCCTCTGATCAAACCTTTTTGAGTATTAGTGAAGCTTTTTTCTCTGACTCCAAGATGGACATAGAGGAAGTTATCCCTAAACCAACTTATATCTTTGGGTGTTTTTCTGAATGATCTTTGGGCCCCTCCTCTGAGTTAGCGTTCTGAGCTAGAAACATTACGTGTCGCTAACCCTCAACGATCCATTTCTCTCCCCATCAACACAATTTCAAACACAGTATCAACAGAAATAAAAAAATAAGCACATCCTAAAAAGATAAAACCTAAAACAACACAACCCATTAAAGGAACTATTGCATCTGGATCCACGCTCAATCATCTAGACCGCACACGTGGAAGCTTACGTGACATCAACGACACGAGCGCTCGATGTCGAACATGAGACGTATCACCCAAAAGAGCAGACGCCGAAGAGATCAAGGCGAACAACAGGGACCAGAACTGACCGGCGCCTGGCGAAGTATCGGTGACCATACTTCAAGAGGTATGAGCTCTTCTACCGTCAGACCGTACCGTCCGTACATCGTACAGCAAAGGCTAGGGAGTGGCCCCCCTACGAACATTGATGGTCTGTCACTGGAGCTGAAGCTCATTTTGCTGAAATGACTCGACAGAGTAGACCAGAATATAAATATCTCACTGTAACGGGAAAAAGCTCTCTCTGGCTGGATCCAAGAAAAACTTCCACCTCAAATCCCCTCAGCTTTCTTACTGTAATCCCTAAAAGATTGATTCTAGTGATTTTTGAAGCCTCCCCGAAAGGAGCCGTGGTTTTTCGGCTCAGCCGGTTTTCCACGTAAAAAATTTGATTGTTTCTCGTCATAACAATTTGGTGCCCTCACGCAAGATCAGACCCGATCCCTTCAAACACCCATAGAAGACACTTATGGCGAAAACACTCCGCCACCAGGTGGACAGCAGGCAGCGCGCCTACCCCAGGACAATCCCACCGCAAACGACCGGCAGCTTCAAACATTTACGAACACGGTCGCCACGCTTACCCAAACAATGAACACCTTCCTCGCCAACCTACCGGCCCTCCTCCAGTAGCAGAGACCCATTCCTCTAGCTCTACCCCTCGAAGGCCCACTTCCACAGCCGAGTGCGAAGCGCGTCGAATTACCCACTGAAGAGGCCAGCACCCACGCTGCCGCCGAAAGTCGACACGAGGTGTATCCTCTGGCTCCCACGGTGGATACAATCTTCTCGTCTGCCATAATGGCGGCGTCGGCACCACGCGCCTACAAGGCTCCCCGGGTCGGCGACTACGACGGCCTCACCGACCAGCCCAGCACGTGAAGAGCATACAAGTGTCGTCTATTCAGGAATACTCTGACGGGCCTGGCACTGGATTGGCTCGACGAAATCCCTCAGGGCTCCATCCAAAGCTTCCTACAGTTCTCCGATCAGTTCCGCACCAGATTCGGAACCTCAAGGACTACGTCCCGAACAATCCATGAGTTCTGGCAGATAAGGCAGGCTCCCGACAAATCGTTGCGCAACTACATGGACCGGTTCTCAAAGAAGAACGCGGAGACGAAAAACACTACCGACGACAGGTCGACCATGATCTTCGTCCACAGCATTCTGCCCGGGGAGTTGTACGACTCTTTCGTCGACGACATGCTGAAGACGCTAATGGACGCAGGGCCCGTGCCAAAAAATGGATCCATCTCGAGGACGCCAAGGCCCTCAAGGCGAAGACCAAGCAGGAGGTCGCCTCGCCCCAGGACAAGAAGGGCGAGACCCCGAAGACGAACTCCAACACTCCCAGGAGAAGCTTTCAAGACTGGAAATTCTCCCCCTCCCACGGGAAGCGCAAGTTCGAAGGTGATTCCCAGCGTCCTACTACGCCGGTATCATCAAGGAAATATTTTCAATCCTCAGCGACAAGGGCTTCATCAAGAGCCGTGGCGAGCGCCAGCCACCTCAACCTGGCGAGGACCCCACGAAGTTTTGTAAGTTCCACCAGCGTTACGATCATCTCCTCTTTGAGTGTCGCTCTTTTCGAGCACTCATCAATGAGTATATAGAGAATGGCTACCTCACCGGCTACAAAAAGATCGAGAGGCCCCTGTTGAAGGCGGCACGACCGCTTTTTTCGCGTGATGAGCCTCTGGCAATCACCCCTTCGACGCCAGCAACGTCGAAAGCTGACGGCAAGAAGGTCGTCCTGTCAATCTTCGGTTACGACTGCGATCTCGGAGCTCGAAGATACCGAGAGGTATGACAGTCGAACTCCCCCCTCTTTTGCCTGACACCGTCTTCACCGCAGGGGACGTTCCCAGAGAGGGGGTCAACCGCGATGACCCCATAGTCATCATTGCTGAGGTCAGAGCTTGTGATGTCCACCAGACCTTGGTCGACACCGACAGTTCGGTCGACATACTATATCTCCGCGCCTTCAACGACATGGGCATTGGTCGGTGCAAGCCTCTCCCCTCATCCATGACAATCTCGAACTTTTCCGGCGACGTTTACCGACCCGCAGGCTACGCCACCCTGCGTGTCGCTCTCGAAGAGGGCCCCAAAAGACTAGTGAAGGAGATCGACTTCATCATCATGGATGCCCCCTCCGACTACAACGCAATCTTGGGACGGCCTGCAATGGCGGCATTCCAGATGGTCGCGTCCACCTACCACCTATGTGTGAAGTTCCTCACGCCGTTCGGCATCGCTACCATCAGGGAGGACAAAGCCGACGCCAGGAAGTGTTTTGAAATAAATGCGCGCCTCCACACAGACAACCTGGATCCCAGAGATCATGCCTTACCGCCGGTCGAACAAAATGATCACGTAACTATCGCCGACCGAAAAACTGTATTAATCTCTAAAGATTTTCCTGATAATGAAAAGCTCGCTCTGGCAGCCCTACTTTTCGAGTATTTCGATGTGTTTGCCTGAGAACCTAGCGACATGCAAGGGATAGAGAGGGCAGTAGCCGAACATCGGCTAAGCCTCAAACCGGGAGTAACTCCCGTCAGACAGAAGAAGAGAAACTTCAGCGACGAAAAACAGCGAGCAATTCGGGAGGAAGTCAAAAAGCTCCTGACCGCCGGATTCATCAAGGAAATCACCTACCTGTCATGGCTCGCAAATGTGGTGGTGATGAAAAAGAATTCCGAAAAATGGCGGATGTGTGTAGACTTTACAGACCTAAATAAAGCCTGCCCGAAAGATTTCTACCCCTTGCTGAAAATAGACAGGCCGTTTTCAAGCCTCCTGCATTGCTCTTCGGGATCGTCACTAACCTGCACGTCATCTATGTACGCCAGGTCATCAACACCCTCCTCGAAAATAAGAGGCGCTGCCGAAGAAACTCCCTCCGCCGACGCTCCAAGTACGACTCATCTCTTCTTCAACGGAAGACGAGAAGGCCCCGGCCGATTGTGGGGGACCCTTTTGTTTCCTATCTGACGAATTCAGAACTAGCCCAGTTCGAGCTCTGGCTGACCTGCAAAAAACACAAACGCTGAGTCAGGACTGAAAAGAGGAAAAGGGCAACTGACAAAACCTTACTTGTATAAACCCGCACGTCATCTTCAAGCTCGCGCAGGTAGTCCTCTGCATCGTGCACACGCTTCCAAATCTCATCCACTTCCCGAAACGTGGATCCTCAAAACCAAGCCCCTCTCCCAAAAACCTTGCCTCACTTTGTGGACCCACATAACTCACTCTCCAGGGTTCAGCGAAGAAAAACCTCTTATACCTGTCTGCGAAGTCGGTGTCCCTAACCTTGAACACGTGGCAATACCTTCCCTTCAGGACAAAACACCTGGCAATACCTTCCCTTCAGGACAAAACACCCGTGCAATCGAGGGTTCGCCTCCCACCGAAAGACCGCCTTGAAGATGTCGATATCCCAAGGGATCCGCCGGCGTCGCAGCTCCTTGATGAGGCAATAGATCATGGTGACTGCGTTCGACAGGAGCTGCATTGGAACGATGCTGAAGTGGTTGAAGATGTTCACGAACTCCGACTGGAAGGGAAGAAACAACCCGTCGCGCAGGTGGTGAAGACATACCGCTATCTTTCCTTTTGGCAAGGTCATGAACCTCGCTCCCGCTGACGGATACTCCAACCCAACCTTCGGGTTCCTCCCCCACACCTGTAGCACCTCCGTCTCGAAAGCGTGCGGAGGAAGGACACAGAGCTCACCCCGAAGAGCATGATAATCACTCTACATTTCCTTCGCTCTGCTGCGCGATTTCTTAACCATCTTGGACCCAGAAAAATGACAATTGTAGGGACCCATAGTTGGGCCATGACCCTTTTTATAGTCCAGAACCCCGACAGTTTCGCTCCCCGAGGGCGACCCCTAGACTGTCTAATCCTAAAAGTTCAGACCTGCCTGGCACACACGCCTCATCTCGTTTCTCCCAATAGTCACATCAAAGTAATAAATAATGATAAAGAAAGCACATTCCAAGAACAAACATCCATTGAAACATCTCTTTTACATTTCGCCAAAAAAAAAAAAAACAACTCCTTCAGATCTCTAAGGAGAAAGCCCGAACTCCGACTCTGCGAGTAGACCCCGAATTGCTCGCGCAAACTCTTTTCGACGGCGGTTCTCTTCCTCCAGCTCTTCGACCCGGGCTACCAGCGCAGCCCTCCTTCTTCAGCTCCTCGATTTCGACGACCACCGCCTCCAAGTCGCCCTCGAAGCGAGCGCACTTCGACTCCAGCTCCATGATCACCTTCTCCACCTCAAATGGCTCCACTCTCCTAAGAAGGGAAAGCACTTGCTCCATCTTCTGCTCAAGGGCTGCCGCTTGACCCCTGCTAGCTAGCCGCTTTTTGACCTGGTCAAGGTGCGAACAGATGCTGCGCGCAAAGTACTACGCGTTCAAACTGCCAGAACTGGATCCTTTCTGGTCGCCCCCTGACGAGACCTCCGAACTAGCCGAGGGGCCCGAAGGGGATGAGACGGGATCAGAGTGCTTCGCTCTCGCAGCGGCGCATCCAGGGCCTCCATAGGCAGAGGAGCGGGAGGTTGATTCTTCGCGCCTTCTCTCCCCGGCCGCATTTTGTCGTCAGCCACGATGGTGTTCTCCACCGGAGGGGCCACTCAAGTGTCGCCTTGAAGGGATCTGGACACTGCACGCGCGCCCTCCCCTGCGTTGGAGAGACAGATTCTTGGCTTTTTCGGTGCCTCCTCGCGAACGAGCGGCCGTCTTGCGCCCGCCTGACCCGGTTGAGCAGGACCCCCAGCTTCAGGAAGTTTGTCCCGAACAAACCCAACGACGCCTGAGAACATGGTCATCGCCACACCAGCTCTCCTGGGATCAACAGGAGAACCGTCTGATGCTCCACATGTATTTATAGATTCCAATATCCCACGTGGCACCCGAGCACGCGCATCAATACGCTTCACGACTATCAGGGGGACATGTTGCATCTGGATTCACGCTCAATCATCTGGACCGCACACGTGGAAGCTTACGTGGCATCAACGGCACAAGCGTTCGACGTCGAACATGAGGCGTATCACCCCAAAAAGCAGACGCCGAAGAGACCGAGACGAACAACAGGGACCAGAACTGACCGGCGCTTGGCGAAGTATCGGTGACCATACTGCTTTCAAAAGGTATGGGCTCTCCTGCCATCAGACCGTACCGTCCGTACATCGTACAGCAAAGGCCAGGGAGTAGCCCCCTGCAGACATTGATGGTCTGTCACTGGAGCTGAAGCCCATTCTCCTGAAATGACTCTACAAAATAGATCAGGATATAAATATCTCACTGTAACGGGAAAAGGCTCTCTCTGGCTGGATCCAAGAAAAACTTTCACCTCAAATCCCCTCAGCTTTCTTACTGTAATCCCTAAAAGATTTATTCTAGTGATTTTTTAAGCCTCCCCAAAAGGAGCCGTGGTTTTTCCGCTTAGCCAATTTTCCACGTAAAAAATCTGATTGTTTCTCGTCATAACAGAACATAGAATTCAATATCAAAATTCATGCCATCTATTCAGGTGAAAATCATAATTACGTAGCTGCATAACTATATTACCAAAAAAACTTTTCATAAATCATACAAACAGAAGACTTTATATTATAAGTTAAAAACTAAGCACATAGAAACAAGTAATGGTTTCATAAGGAAAGAGGCAGAGTTACTTGTCTGTCTTGCTCTTCAGGCTCTTGTTTCTGTTATTGAACAGCTCATCTGGGACAACCATTAGCAGCTTCTTCTTCTTAGATTTCGCAATCTTCTTGAGGGTCTTCGGATTGGTTATCCTTTGGAGCTTGGTCCCCGATCTCAAAGTATTCTCCTGCTGCTTCTTCTCCCTCTCCTCCCTCCTCTTCCGCTTCTCTTCTTTGTTCTTACGGATCTCCTCCTTAAGCTCCTCTTTCCTCGCCTTAAACGCCCGCTTCAACTCCTTCTCCTCGTTCCGCACCTCGAAGGAGGGCACTCGGCGAGAGACACGCGCAGCGGAGGATCGTTGTGCCCGCGGCTGCTTCCATTTCCGACCGGAAACTCTGCCGGCGATGACGCCGTCATAGGTCGGACGTCCAAAGACGGCGGGCTTCTCCGGGTCCTCGAGTGACGGGAGCGCGGGCCGCTTAGCAGGCGGCACGAGGTCGCCGGCGGCCGAAGGTTCGAGGTCCATGGGAGCCGGATCATCGTCTCGGGAGCGCTTGCGCTTGTTCTTCTGCCCTCCGAGGCCCTCATCGAGGTAGCGGAAGTCCAACGTGCAGGCCATTGATTTAGGGTTTCGGGAGCGGCGAATGAGAGCGAGCCGGAGACGGCCGTTCTATTTATAGGCCGAACGATAACGCTGAACCGAACCAAAAGCGGACCGAATTCGAGCCGGACTGGCACTACTGAACCGGGCCACCCTCAAAACATTTTATTCATTCACTGCAATAATTGATAACTGTATGTGATATTCCCTTAAGCCAATGTGATGTTCTCTTAATGATTTTAAAACTCGGCTAAAATCATCGAGTTTTAATAATTTCAAATCACTTTCAATAAAAATCAGTACAAAAAAGCTACCGGCTAAAGTTTGATAGTTTCAATTTAGTTTCAACTAAGATTGTAGAAACTAAACTGAAACTATTAAAGGTCAGCCAAAACTATCAAAACTCACCTCTCTCCAAAAATAATATTCAATAATTATAATTAATAATTTAATTTAAATTTAAAAAATTTAAAAATTTTATAAAAAAATCAAATTAGTAGATAATAAAATTATTAAAATTATCAAAACTTTTGAAACTGATATTTTCATCTTGCAATTACAATAGAAATAAAATAATAATAAGTTCAAGTTTAAACCACATAATCACAAGTTATAGATAGTGAGAAAAATTGTAATGTACATAAATATATAAAAATAAATAAATAATTGATAAATTTCAAAAACTATAATAATTGATGATCATTCAACTTATATCAATGCTCTTTGAGATACATACACCTTCTATTTATCAATTTTATTTCATTAAAAATATATTTAACCACTATTATATTTTAAACATTTTCCTAACAGTAAACTACATTCAAATCTCTATTATTAGAGCATAATATCGTACGGATCACCCTTTTAGTATTTTAAATATTTGAATTCTTGAAATATGTTAATGTGATTAATTAAATCTCTTTATGTGCTTAATCAAAGTCTCTGAGATTATATTATATAATTGTATATCACTAATATCAAATTTACTTATTATCTTAATTTCCTATAACATAAATCACACTATATTTTAATATTACATAAAGCTAAGTGACTTACATCTAATATCTTTAAAACATCTACATAAATATTGAAAACATTATTTTGATGAATGCATGCAACTTCTGAACTCCAAAACCATGAAGCACATATTCTAAGAACATTTCTAGAAAAATTAATTGAAAAACAACAATCATTCTAAGTATACTTGTAGATCGGATTAAAGTACACCGCAATGCTACACAGCCCAATCTTCTAACGAAAAAAGTTATCGCAGAACCATTTTAGTAGAAGAAAATGAAACCCGAATGCATGATGAAACAAGTATTGTAAGACGATCTAAAAAAAAAAATTGGAACTATCACCCTTGTAAAGAAGGAGCCGCTAGAAGATCTAGGTCGACCTTGTGAAGAATATACGTGTAATGGCATAGAATAGGACTATGAAGTAGTTTGACTCAGTAGAACTAATGGAAAGAAGCTTAAAAGATATTTAAGGAAAGCAGCCATATAGATTTGAATCCCATTCATCTTCAGAGCATTTCTTCGGTTTGTTGAATATTTTACACCGTGTAGTTCTGCCTTATGGTATTGATGTCGAGTCCCTTTAGCTTGAGCACAGATTCCACATGGCCCTTCGGTGTATGCAGCTCGCGTAGCCTGGAAAATGAAAAGCAAAATGTTCCTTGTGAGCCCGTGTTATTAGGCGGCGAAATCTGACTAGATCCATGAGTCGTGAATGGATTGTGGTTTTTGATGCACTTGATTTGGTTAGCTTAAAAATCAATGGCCATGCTTAACCAAGTTTTCAATTGGTCTCGACAACAATCCAAATTGACCCGATTCTATAGACCTTTGGCAATGAAGAGCACTGCTATTTCTTTCACAACAGCAAACAATGCAAAGCCATATCTAAATTAGCTACGGTCAACAACATAAATTTCTCTTCTTCATTCAATTCTTAAAACGCTACATATACAGTAAATGGATCAAGTAGCCCTACCAAAAGTAGGATTAGATTCGAGGCCGAACGATTTGGTATACACGTTGGGTTATGGTAAAAGCAATTTAGGGAGTATCATCACCAAGTTGACGCAAAGACTAACAAACTTATTGAGCGACCTAACATTGAAATTGTCCTGCAAGTCTCTTACAGCAGCATCGATTCAATTACATTTCAAAAACCAAAAACATCAATTCAGTTGCAACCCCAGGAACCCAAAAATATTAACAATCACCTATTCTTTAAAATGACATTCTTCATAAATGGAATTGCATCTTTACATCACACTGACAACCAAGGGCCAGCCTAGAGGGGCAATGTCTTATTAATATGACCTTGTTGTAGGGATGGACAAAAGTGGCAAGCAGGCCATGTAGAAGCCTAATCTGACACAATCTAATTAGTTCAGCCATACATAACACATCTCATACATGGGTCAATTACTTCATAGTCTTCTTGAACAAAACTGACCTATTTATAGTGCAAAATCATCGAAAAATAAGTAAATTCCCTAATCCAGATTGATGTAAAGTTGACCCAACCCTATAATGGGTGCATCGAACTTGACCCAACATGAAAATTGGGTTTATCTGAACCAAATATCACCAAGTTGGGTTTGGGTGGGCTCAGGGCTGTTCGGTCAAGTCGAACATAATGCCACTGTTAAGTGTTACCTAGACGTCCAAAAATAGCTTTTCTTCTATGCATGAGTACCCAACAAATCTCCCTAAATGCTATAATGTTGATAGCCACTTAACATAGATACACTTGTTTACATTATATATACAACTTGCAACTAATAAAACCCAGGACTCGGAATAAGAACTTAAAAAAGAAAGAAAATCATAGGACTATAAATATTGACAATAGTACTTGGACACCATATTTATAGTGGAGTGTGCATAAATGCTTACCAAGAAAAAGTCCGTCTCTCTCATAGCCCAAAAAAATATGACGGTCATTATTGCTAAATAGCCACCCAAAACAATGCCAGTTGCAAATATCTCTTTAAGTTTCCAGCTGTCTGGTATTGGTGATGGTTTCACTCGATCCTTAGAGATTGTCATAATAGTCCCTATAATTAACAGAATATCATAGAAGCAATCTATAAAACCATTTAATACTTAAAAAAGAGAAAAACATCTCTAACATAACATGAAAATTACCATCATTCAATATCGCAATGATCAAAATCATAAAAGGAGAGAAATCGAACTTCCACATCAGAGCAATAAGCATAAAACCAATCTAAAAAACCATACATATCAAAATAAGTATTAGAAAAAAGAGAATAGCAAGAAGAAGAAGATGCTAAAACGTAATGTGTAAACACTTACAACAATACGAATTGTGATAGAAACAGCATAAATCTGAAAAGCAACCACAAGACATGATCAAGCATGAAATTGCAAATTATAAGATCAAGAGGGCAAGTTATTAGGATTTCATATACATACTATGTAATTCTTCATCCTCTGAAAAATAGCTCTACTTGTGAGGACAGCACTGATAATAACACTAAGCCCAGGTTCAGTAAGAACAATATCTGATGCACTTCTAGCTGCATCAGTAGCATCAGCTACAGCAATACCAATATCAGCCCTCTTAAGTGTCGGTGCATCATTCACTCCATCTCCGGTCATTCCACAATGTAACTTTTTCACAATTTCAATTAGACTCCACACCAATGCAGTACCCACGACGGAGAAGTGGGCTGCATTAGAAGGATTGAAGACTTTGATTTCAATGGCTCAGCGTCCCTAAGGCTTATAGTTAGAGGGTGATTCTATGGAGGTCATTTATCTACTTCAACAATGCAAGATTAGAAGCGGTTCAACCAGAATTCGGAATTTGGAAGCTCTACATGAATTACCTCAACAGACAAATTTTCCTTCCATCGACTATGATATTCCCGAACATCAAAAGTATATGCACTTGATAGAAATACGGAGAATCAAACGACAATATGGACCAAGAAGGATTCAACAACGATTTGATGATGCTTTGATTGAGGATATCATTGACAAGTTATCTTTATTTGACTTTTGTAAAGTCAGCTATTTACTACGCTTTAAAAATACCACAGCTGATTATTTAGCTGGTATAGCTATTGAGAATGACTTTGCTTGGGCAAGGGGAATGCCTCTCCCTATTGATTTCTGTAATATCCTTAAAGAGAATATAATTTGATGTATTTCTGTACAAGTTCTTAGTTTAATATAATTGGCATATGTTACTTTTCAAAAAAAAAAAAAAGAAGAGACCTAAACTCACAAGTTAGGATGCGTAACATTTCTCTCTCCTTATAGGCATCTACACCGAGATGCCAGTCACAAACTCCATGCTCAAGTTTGGAAGCTAAGAACCTAAGAGGCTTCTCGTTGAGAAAGGGACAATGACATTAACTATACACCACAAGGAGAATAACAAAAGTTTATTGTGCTTTGATTTTCTAGCACCACACTCCCAACAAGCTATAATTCTATAGTCTATTCTTATAAATAGTTGAAGTAGGATCAATATAAGAGTCATTGATATGCCAAACAAGCTTCTCCTTATGCTTTATTAGAGCTGATAATCTATGAGACAATATGATTAGCAAGAGATGAAAGAAAATAGAGAGAACTTTAACATTCCAATACCCATTACCACATCCAAGAGCTCACTAACCATCGAAGGAAGGGGGGATCCACATGAACAAAAGCTGGCCAGCTTCAAAGTGAGAAAGAATCAATTCAATGGTGTTTATCAACTAAATTATTAGATCCATTTCCCACTTTCTGATCCATGCCTCATGGAAATTTATTCTCCTTATTTAGCCTTAAAGCATTCCAACCATAGATAGTTAGAATCCTTGATATATTTGGAAGAGAATTTGGCCACAAGCACTTTCCTCCAAACTCTCCGGTTGTGTACACCAAGACCATCGACCAAGGCCATCAATGCTTTTAAGTCTACACATCATCTTACAGGCTACATTGTTAAGGGGCTTCCTTCTTAGATCACTACTCCAAAGAAAAGATTTTATTAACTTCTCAACTGTAGTCATAACATTCATTGACAAATGTATCATAAAGAGACTATACCAATATAGAAGTAAGAGAACTATTATTAATTATAGTTTTTTAGGTGAGATTAATAATAATAGTTACTTGAGATACTCCATGGCCTGGAGGAGTAATGAACAGTGTTCAGATGCAACTTGTGGCACATGAGTGATTTGAGATCATGGAAGTGACATAAGAGCTGTAGTATTCAAAATACTCGATCGAGTTTGACTCAAATCTTGGCTTTCCCTTAACACGAAGTGAACTTTGGTCCTATAAAATACATCACACAAGTCATTTTGTTCAATGAACTCAACAACCGCACAATTAGTAGTACCCGAAGGCCGAAACAAATTCCTTTCCACCTCGCTTCTCAACCCCCAACTACAATTGGGTAGTGTTGCTGATGCAACTCAAAATTATATCTTAAATTAGGAAGCATAGGCACAACACAATGACACAAAGATATGACATGACACAACACGTCAATATGATAAATTTTCAAATTACTGGACACAGACATAATGAGGCATGCCAAATAATAATAAATATCTACATGATCATAAAATTTTATTATATTTTTTGCTTAATATTATAGAAATATTTAAAAAGTATAAATATAACATAGGAATATGGGGACACAAGTTGACACAACACGTTGTGATGTACAGAAGTGCTCATATTTCTTTGGCCCTAAATAGACCTCTTGATGTGGTAATCTCTATTATTATACACTACATAGAGTCTAATAAGGCAAATCTAAATACCCAACCTCAACAATAATATTATAATATTCTGCTTTTGAGATCAAAGGACAGTCACGCTTGTAGAATGGGACACCCAATGCAAAATAATATCACTAGACTTTTCACGTGAAGGAAACAATGAATAGTCCCATTACTTGCCAATGAATCATTTTGCATGACAATGAGAGAAAGAAGCAGCTCTAGCCTCCAAAAGACAATAATTGGTGGGTGATTCCTTACCTATTCCTTGAGGTAGTTGCACTTGGCCAGCTTCTTAACCCCACAATCCAAAAGATGACCATAGTCATGAGAACTAGAAGTAAGAGAGAGCGGAGTTGGGCCTACCCACCACTAATGCACAATTATCCTCAACCAACACATCGGAAAAGTCATTAGTTTGTAAATTTTGCAGCTAGGAATCCCATCGATCTTTTGAAATGCCCTCCTTCCTTCATCAATTATTAGATTTACTGACATCTTCATTCCACTTCTGGATCCCAATGTAAACTAGTGTCAATGTCGGTAGTCCTAGGAGGTTTAGAACTGCATTATGGGAACAAAAGAACCAAAAACAGTAGTTATTGGATTGATTGTAGATGCGTCCAAACCTGTAGAAATTGACTGTTGCTCTACTTCTGATATTGAGAATGGATAGTAAGTAGATGATTGAACAAGTCCCATTTGACTTCCTTTGAATTTGACATTGGATTTAAAGTCCAGAATTTTCAATTCCCTGAGAGACTGCCTCACGGATTGGTTGTTTGCCTCTAGAGACCAGTTGGTTTTTCCTTGACTCTATTCTCTCCATAAAACAACATGGAGACACTTTGATGTGCTTTAAAAAGTGTGTGGTTTCCATGTAGTTGGATAAGATTTAAGGAGTGTATCTATAATATTTTTTTTCAAACCACTGACAAAGGGAAGTTAACCTAAGCAAAGTTCTGGGCTATTAGTGTGGTGCTTGTATTTTATGACAAGGTTTTAATTTTAATTCTCTAAGGATTTCATCGGTTGGTTGTTAATTTCCTTTTTATAAAGTTTCATGTTTATCATTGGGAAGAAAAATGTTTGATCATTGGTAGCCAGCCTTTTTACAGCTTCAATTTTATGCAGTTCCTACCTCTTATTTACCAATTCATGCCACTCCCATGACTCTAAAATATGAAACAGATTTTGGCACTTTGCAATTCGAAGGACGATATTAGAATTAAAGTTCATACTGTGATTGATAAGTTTGCCGAGCGTGGTCTTCGTTCGCTGGCGGTTGCACGGCAGGTTTGCACTACAATTTTTATGTGTTCATTATGACCAGGGTGATATAAACATTTTACTTTGTGTTGAAATGATCCTGCAAGAAGTTCCTGAGAAAACGAGGGAGAGCTCAGGAGGCCCTTGGGAGTTTGTGGGGCTTCTTCCTTTATTTGACCCACCAAGGCATGATAGTGTTGAGACCATTCGCAGAGCTCTTAATCTTGGTGTCAATGTTAAAATGATAACAGGTAACATATGATTTCTTTTGTCTTCTAATTAGACCTAGGCACGGGCCCAGGGACCCGCCCGACCCGACCCTAAAATTTTAGGGCTTGGGTTGTAATAAAATTTTCATCTTATTCTTTTAACCCGGCCCGGTCTGGCCCAATCACTTTCATGATCGGGCTTGGGCATGATCACTGGGGCCCCGGCCCGGCACCTAAAGGCTTCAAAAAAATTTTACTTGTTATGGGGAAGAGCTTACCATTCGGGTCGCCCTGGCCCAGCCCGGCTTGGCACCTAAAAGCTTAATAATTTTTTTACTTGTTATAGAGAAGAGCTTACCATTCGGGTCGACCCAGCCCGGCCCGGCCCAAGGCCATGTCAAGCTTGGTCATGTAAATTGACCCAAATATATATGTATGAGTGCGATTTAACCTGCTCACTGGGTGACCCGGCCCGAGCCTGACAAATTCACAGGTCTACTTCTAATGATTGATGATTGTCAAATTCTTTACATTAATGGTTGCATACATAGGTGATCAGCTTGCTATAGCTAAGGAGACTGGTCGAAGGCTTGGCATGGGGACAAACATGTATCCATCATCCTCTTTACTTGGCAATGGCAAGGATGTTGCATTATCTTCTCTGCCTTTTGATGAGTTGATTGAGAGGGCTGATGGGTTTGCAAGAGTCTTTCCAGGTTAGAGCGTTCATATGCTTAAGAATTGTCTACTACTTTGTCATCTTTGGTCGTTTGTTCACTGGTTTAAGGTTAATGTTGTTAAACCTGAGACCAATTTGTTCCCCATTTAGTAGAGTTTGAGGTTATAGGTAAACCAAAAGTATGTCCTTTTGGTACTCTACAAATAAAAAAAATGAATCTGACTTTTTGGGAGTTGATGGTTTACATGTAAGCAACCTTATAAAGAAATGAGGTGGTTTGTTTGTGAGGTTATTTTAATAAAGCTAAAAAATAGTCTTTGATGTGATAATTTTGTTTTGAGATTTGAGAAAGATTTGAAATAAAGTTAATTATATTTTGAGAGATGTGTAGGACATGAAACAAAGATTTTATTTGAAATTTACGCATGATGTGAAATAAAATAGTTTGAATGTTGGAATTTGTATAGGATTTGAAATATTATTAGTTTAATGTTAAAGTTTGCATGTGATATAACCTTTTAGGGTATTATTTAACCTAGATTAAAGTTGACCTGACCAAACAAAGATCCCTTATGTTTAAATAAGTTTAAACGTAAACAAGTCATCAAATATTAGACAGTTTTTGACTGTGTTATTTTTTATTGGAGAAGAGCATAATCTTGAACCAATTAGGAGATGGGGGAACCCAACTATTCAAAAGAGAGATATATCTATGGCCTCAGCTGAAGGGACCGGTTTCCTGTGCACCTTAGCATTCTGGGCCCTCCAACAATAATAAAGAAGTGCGGCTTCAAACTAAAGCTGGGGGTATACCCCTTTGCAAATTGGGTGAAGATGAATTTTGATGGGGATGTAAAAGAATATGGTCGGGCAAGTACACCTACACTTCTTAGGGATTATGACAACAGATTGCTAAAAACAATATGGAGGTAGATACACACTTTTAGTGCTTGGGGATGAGGTTAGAAGCCTAGAAAGTATGATGCCATCACCATAGCAAGACTTGCATCACATGAAGCAAAAATCAATCTAAAAGATGCTTTGGCCCTAGATATTCTGCAAATATCATGATGTTTTATATACACTCCATGGTTACTACACCATTTTTAATGATTTCACATGGGATGGGAACATGTCCCTTCCACTTGATTTTTGTACTATCCTAAAACTTTTAGTTTGTACTAATGAATTATAGGTAAAATCCAAGTTTCAAAAAAAAAGAAAAGATAGGTGATGTGTATGTAATATCATAGAATTGAGGGCCAAATATGAACTTGTCTAATATAACTTAAGTCCTTTCCATACAATGTTTTATAATTTGGGTGTTCTTTAACTGAAGAGAATGTATAGTAAATTAAACAGATTGGAAGGCTTGTATGCGATATAGATGGAAATTAGATTTAAAAGAATAGTCTCTATGATTTTTTTTTTTGAGCAAATAGTCTCTACTCTTTCAAAGTATATATAAAATTTATTGATTTTAAAATAATAGATACCTGCTCAGGAGCACCTTTACTAGCGCGATGCCATTTCCCATCATCATCTATGTAAGTTAGAGCCGTTCTCTTTTCTACAGGATTGAAGGGTAGAAAGTGAACCTCCCTGATGCCAGCTCTCGCCTACAGACTTATGAACAATGCCTTACACTTCTGTGATGATTAAGGCAAAATTAAAATTTTTCATAACGTGAAGGAACTCACCTCCTTTGGATCAGCAAGCATATTAACCATGGCAGCATCAATGGCATCCTGGTTATCAATCCTCGAAGCTCTTGCAGCTAACAAGATAACATGATCATTATCAACATCCTTCCCAAACACTTCAACCAAGTTCTTGTCCACACTCAACCTATTGAGAGTCAGCGTGCCAGTTTTATCACTACATAGAACATCCATGCCGGCCATCTCCTCTATAGCAGTCATTCTCTTCGTGATAGCGCCCTGTTGCGAGAGTCTGTGCGAGCCAATCGCCATGGTGACAGACAAAACTGTAGGCATGGCGATGGGTATCCCTCCGATCAAGAGAACAAGCAGGTTATCAATCCCCTGCCTGTATTCCCGGTGCTGAATCGGGTACATGACAATGATCTCAACAAACATCCCAACAGCAATGGAGGAGATGCAAAATTTGCCTATGGCAGTGAGGACCTTTTGAAAATGCCCGATCTGGTTGGTGCTATCCACCAGATGGGCAGACTTACCGTAGAATGTGTAGACGCCGGTGGCGATGACGACGGCCTCGATCTCGCCCTGCTTGCAGGTGGATCCGGAGAAGACCTCATCTCCTGGGTTCCTGGTGACCGGGAGGGATTCTCCGGTGAGCGCGGACTGATCTATCTTCAGCGGATCGCCATCAAGAAGGTGGGCATCTGCAGGGACGATGTCCCCCAGCTTGATGCTAATAATGTCTCCGGGAACCAGAATCGCTGCTTCCTGCTCGCTCCATTGCCCATCTCTCAGTACCTGGACCCATCGGAGTCGCACTGAAATCAATAGCTGAAGATCAAAACTGAGAAATGGAAACGGAGTACAAAAGAAACCTTCGTTTTAGGGGCGAGACCCGCCATGAGAGCGGCGGCGGCGTTTCCGGCATTGTTCTCTTCGATGAAACTGATAGTGGAGTTAATCACAAGAAGAACTACGATTCCGATGAAATCCTGCCAGTCAGGAGGCTTGCCGCCGCCATTGGCGAATCCGATGGCTATCAACGCGGCGGCCTCCATGACCCACGAAAGGGGATTCCACATGAATCCCAGAAACTTGAGAACCTTGCTTTCCTGTTACAGAAGCAAGATGTTTCCGCCATTGAAGAACAAAAAAAGAAATGCAAGCTAGAGGTAAGAGCTAGAACAGAAGAGGAGAAGCTAGAGAGGACCTTCTTCTCCTCGAGCTTGTTTCGGCCAAAGATTTGAAAATAATATTTAAATTGCTGTATTTACCGACGTATCAAATATTTAAATAATATTAATTATTTGAGAAATTTACATATACGTCCTATTATTTCATCTGTAATAAATGCAAACCTACATTCACTATCAATCTAAATATAGAAGAAAAAAAAAACAGAAATTAAATAAGAAAATTCAATTGTTGCAGTGTAACTTATATATATATATATATATATATATATATATATATATATATGAAAATAAGGTAAGTTTAACTATTATATAAATAGTTTATCTCTAAAAAGAGTAAAACCTTAAATAATAAAATAAATTGATATATTTTTAAAAAAATCTTGTACAATGTGGATGCTTGCTCCAGCAAATCCCAAAAATTTCCAAATTATATATATAACAAAATTAATTTTTTTATCTCAAATAACAAAATTAGTTGTTACTCATCATTTGAGTTTATCTAGTAAGATTTGCATTATTCAAATTTAAATATTAAATTTTAACTATAATTTACATAATATATATATTCAAAAATAAAAATTAATTTTATTTTTTATCTTACAAATACATCAAAATAATAACAAACTAATATCATCTCTTTTATGTATCTCAATATTATAACTAATATTATTTATTTTATTTTATAACATATACAACACGTGTTAAAAAAATGTCATTATAGAAATTTAATCATTACAAAGAAAAACTATAACTCATTCATTTTTAAGTTTATAATTTATGGTTTAAGATTACAAATAGCTTTTCATTTTAATTGCAAATCTAAAAGTATCAAAAGAAATATATATATATTAAATAATAAAAATAAATATACATGAAAAAATAAACATTGGCTTGTGATTATTTCAGTGAATGAATGTAAAATAAAATAATTTTTTGAAATATGTGATTTTTATGGACCTATATGAAATAGTTACTAAAATAATGACCTACTTGCAATTACCTGTTATGGCCTTTGGGCCTAAAAGAAAGGAAACGCGGAAAATCTCAACGGTCCATAAGAAATTAGAATCCTTCATTTATTAAAAAAAATATGAAATACATGCCCCTCAGATTTGGTATAACTTTAGTTTGAATTATATTTGTAACTGATCATGGCCAGAAAACAAAAAAAACCAAATCCTTCTGATTCATGCAATTAGGAAAAAAATCGATCAAAATTTCGTCTGAATGGTACCTGTTGACGTAGGATGTGGGATCCCAGGAAACACCGAAGAGAGAGAGTTCCGGGAGACGGCGGCGCGCAAAGGAGGTGAGCCTGTTAATGGAGGCTCAAGGAGAAGATTAGTCCAAAGCAACCAGAAAAGCACACAGAAGGTGGTTCGGGGAGGAAATCCCCTACGTCCACCGGTCGATCAGCGAAGGAGTTTCACTAATTGGAAGGAGGTAGCCATGAAGGCTAATATAAAAAGCTTACAAGAGGAAAGGAGAGAAAGTAGGAGAAAGAGAGAGCTTTTGTTCTCAAGCTCCTATTTTACAAGAGGTGATAAGGGAGTTCTGCTCCTCTTCCGGTCAGTCCTCCTCCTTCATTAGTCTTGGAGAAGGCCAGTAGTAGTGGATAAAGCCAGTGACCTCCTTTTCCATGAAGTCTGCTCCTTAATATTTGTAGGCAGGGGATGGTGCAGCTTTATCCTGGTTTTCCGAAAGAAAAGGACAAACAAATCTTGGACTCATACTGCTTTGAATGGGTGAAGAGATTGTCTTCTTGATCTTCGTGCCTTATGAGAACTTACAACAGTTGGAGCATGGGGCCCTTGGTTTGCGTGTCCGGAAGAAGCATGCTGCATTACAGAAGAAGCATGCTGCATTAAAAGCAGTGCAACTCGAACCTCTCTCACGAGGTTAGGGGTTAGAGGTTAGAGGTTAGAGGTCCCAAACCTCACCCACGAGGTTAGAGGTTAGAGGTTTGTAGAGGTCCCAAACCTCTCCCACGAGGTTAGAGGTTAGAGGTCCCAAACCTCACCCACGAGGTTAGAGGTTAGAGGTCCCAAACCTCACCCACGAGGTTAGAGGTTAGAGGTCCCAAACCTCTCCCACGAGGTTAACAGCTTCAAAGGTTGAAGCATGATGTTTTAAGATGGAGCGTCACGTGTATGGCTGTGATGCAGCGCTGGAGCCACATGTCAACAGTACCATTATGCATCAAAATCAAGAAAACAATCCGTAAAATCTCGCAAGTGAAACACACAAACAGCATTGCGAAAAGATCGAAACCTAACGCAAAATCAAACGATCGGCATCACAATGAGGAGGAGAAGAACCCTAACCAGATCAACGGACTCTTTCCTGATCTCCTCGAGGCTGATCGCCATCTCCGATCTACCTGCGATCGGCACCGCCTCAGCAGAGAAGACAAATGGCGTTGAATAAACCTCGTAAACGGAATCCTAGATCATCTATCTCTCGGAGAGAATGCCGCCGCCGTCCCTCTTTGCCGGCGTTCCTTTCTCCTCTGTTTTCTCCCGACGCTAAACGCGCAGCGCAGTAGAAAGAAAATCGCAGACTACTGGTGGAAGAAGGAGAAGCCCTCGCGTCCGCCTTCTATACAGTGGGACCCATTCAACTCCCTCGCCTTCACATCGAAAGGCTGACGTGGCAATTCCATGCGGACTTGGCCCACTGGTTGAAATTTATTTGATTCTCAATAAAAAAAATTATTTGATTCCAATTTGAGTTAATTTTTAATATATTATTAAAGTAATTTATTTATAATAAAATATTCAATTTTTTAATCAACTTAATAATTAAGTTATAATATATATACATTTTAAATATATTTATATAAAATAAATATTGAAGATATTAATATATCAATACATAGATAATATAAATAAGTTTAAATAAAAAATATGATTAAAATTTAAACTTCATTCAACTCGAAATTAAATATATTTTATTTGACTCAAAAGAGACTCAGATGAAACTCAAAAAGTTGAACTCTAAGTGTGATCAGTTCACTCGAATTCGACTCATTATCAACATTATTTAAAAATCTAATTGATTATAACCCGAAATCGATTTGTTAAAGTAGAATAATCTAAGGGGACGTTTGGTTCAGTGTTATCTCAATGTTATATTATGTTATCTTTAGAAATTAATTGTTTGATTTAATGATATCTTTAAATAACATTATAATTAATTACAAAAATGCTATTACATGATGACATCTAGATGTCACTCCAAATGGGCGACATCTCAAGATAACACCATCAATTTGTCATTATAATGCCAATAACTTCCAACTAAACAAAAATAATTTAGATAGCATTGATATTTTCTAATATCATAACATTGAATCAAACAAATATCTATTGATGAATAACAATGACATTTAGATAACATGATATCTAAATAACATTAATATTGAGATAATACTGAACCAAACGCCGCCTAAATGTATTCGACACTTACGTGGATGAGGTTCAACAATTAAAGTTCGATCTAATTAGAGACATGAACTGATTCTTCTAGCCTAGTAAAGGGTAAAGAATGAGTACAAGAAGATCTCAAATTCAAATTATATTATTATCATAATCTTTAAATAAATTTAAAAAAATTATAATACCAAAATGTAAAATTAAAAAAATCATAAAAGAGATCCACTTTGACATAAATTATCTTAAAATTAAGCACATATCAAAATTCAAATGTGCTCTCAAAATAGAGATAAGTTTATCAAGTGTAGGAACAAAATTTAAATCTCTCAACCTATTAGAATATCTTAAAATTAAAATTTAAATGCGACTTGTATTGAAATAAGAATTCTTTCTAAAATAAGTTTTTTCTCTCAGTCATATCAGTCTAGTTATGCAAAAGGGCATTGCAGCTAAGTTGTTAGGTCATATGTAATACAGTGATGCTTTTTAAGTTTTTCTTTTTATTTTATTTATATGCAGAATGATCGCTAAATTTCGTTGATTGTATAAAAAACTAACTTGCAGAATTAATTAATTTGAAGTTTATATTTAAAGATTTTCAAATAGCAATGCTTATATTATTATGCAAAAGTTTCAATACTGAGTATATTTGAAATAAATTTTTATTACATATAATATTGTTTTGAAAACGCATATGCACCAAAATTTAGTCCTCGTTTTATGTCAAGATTAGCACTTAATAAAGTTAGAGCTTCGATTTTCATCTGAAAAAATTTCAAAGTTGTCAACATGGGTCTGCGGGTTGAGTTCGAGTCAAACCTGAATCCTACCCAATCCGAATAGCCTCAGCTCGAATCCGATTTATTTATTAAATAGTTCAAAATTCATGATCCAAAATTTGACCTTGTTAATAAATGGGTCAGGTTGGCCAGTCGACCCAACCCATTTATAAATTTTTTTTTGATAAATGCCCAATCCGATCCCTACTCGATCCGATTATGCCTAACCTGAACCCAAACCATTTAATAAAATAAGTCAAAATTCATGACCCATACCCGAAATTTGCGTGTCAGGTTCACGGGTCGGGTCATATATTGCGTTATTCCTAAAAACTTTACATTGTGTTTTTCCTAAAAAAATCTATTTACACATGACACTCCTATTTCAGATATTTATAAGAGGTACTCCTAAATTTAATGTTTACAAACGGCATTCATATTTTGATCATAAATTTACAAGCAATACTCACACTCTAATTTTCATTTGCAATTTTTTTAACCAAGTAAAGTTAATATATATAACTAAGATTACAACTATTTTGTTTCAAGAATATTCACAATAATAAAGTTACGCGAAAAATAGAGATTTTTAAAATAGAAAAAATTGAAATAAAAGATTTAAAAATAATTAAAATGAAAAACATAAATAATGAATTTTATTTAAAAATTAAATATAATTTTAGTTACATGTCTTAATCCTAATCGGGTTAAAGTAATATATGAATGAAAGTTAGTGTACAAATACATTCAAGATAGAGGATATTATTTGTAATATTTAATTTAAAGGTAATGCGTATAAAAAATACTTTTTGGAGTGACAAATATAATTTAATAGATATTTATACACATGCCACACAAATTTTCATGTATTATATCACGCACACTTTCTTCACACTCCATAGTATAAATTTTGTGAAGAAAATGTGTGTAGTGTAATATTAAAAAATTTATGTGACATGCAGGTAAATGTCCTTTTTTTCATAAATATTTCATAAATATTTTATATTATGTAGCATCAAATTTACCATTCAAAATAGAAGTGCATCACTCAAAATATTCTTAACTTGAAAATTAACTTTATATAGTATATTTATCAAAAAAAAAAACTTCATATAGTATATATTGGCAAATTACTGTTACGATCCTATCATTTACCTATAATTACACTTTGAGCTACTATTTTAAAATAGTTTACATAGCTTTTAACTAATATAGTAGGAACCTAGTTTAGGGATTTTAATAAATATTAAAGACTAAAATATTTCAAAAAAAATGTAAACTAACATATAATTATAAGCAAACTGTAGAAACCTCTAAATAATTTGCCTTTTAAATATGATTAGACTTAGGAATTATCTGTATACAAAATAATCACTTTAAATCTTTTTAAAAAAACATTTCTCTAGTACTACAATTCTTTTTTCCCCTACATAAAAATAGTGATGATTTACTCAACATATAATTTTTTTTACCTAAATGACATATTTTTTATTTTTATAGATCAACAAAAAAAAGGCTTAGATAGAGTTCCAGCATTAGTGCTAAAAGAAAAATTAGATATAATTTTTTGATGTGTGGTACTCGATCGTTGAATTTTTTGATGTGCGGCACTCAATGGCAAGATACTTATAATATGAAATATAAATATAAAAAAATTAAATAATATGATATAATATTAAATTAAATGTATTTTTTTTTATTTCAAATTAAATGTAATTTACTTTAATTAAAAACTTGATTGGAAATTAAAAAATTTCTAAAAGGCACAAATTTCACATACCCGCTGCCCTTTCGCTCCGCTCTCCGTCCTCGCCAAGCTTTAATTGAGTTTTCCGACCGCTGCAATCAACCCTCGCATCGGCGATGGTGATCCTGGTGGTGGCGACTGCCGCCGACCCGGCATCAATCGGCCCGGCATCCGCCTTCCTCGCCATGCCC
This sequence comes from Apostasia shenzhenica, assembly GCA_002786265.1. Lineage (NCBI taxonomy): Eukaryota > Viridiplantae > Streptophyta > Magnoliopsida > Asparagales > Orchidaceae > Apostasia > Apostasia shenzhenica. The sequence goes on from KZ451951.1 coordinate 3,339,231, forward strand.
GGCTGGACGCCCGGCCCCTTCCTTGAAGTCCGACGCCTTCCTCTTCCGCTGCTACGATCTATCGATGAGATTATCTACGGTGAGATCACGATTTCGATTCTTCTTTGTTGCAGGAGGGAATGGCGAGCTACGCCAACGGCGAGACGAGGCTGTTGAAACACGAGAGGAGCATCGTGGCGGAGGACGACCTGGATCGCCGGTGGCAGGAGGCTACTGGGGAGACAGTCTCGGAGGTCATCTTCCTCAGCCGTCACACCGCCGTCTCCAACCGGCCCGCCCTAACCGTTCATCCTATTGGTTCGTTTCAGTCTTTCCTGCTGTTCTGAGTCGGTATCATTTTGGTATTGTTGTCGGCGAAATAGATTAATACAATGCACCAAAGCATTAATTCCGAATTAGTTGACATCAGCTATATTAATTTCTCTTCTCCATTTAGCTTTATATAAAGTAACATCTTGTGTGAGTGCAGGTCAATGAGAAAATAATGTCCGGTAGTATAAATTATTTTAGTTTTTTTCCTTTCTTGTATTCTATTACATTTACATACAGAGCCTCTACAAAACGATGATGAATAAGGCGAACCATTTTAAGCATCCCTCATCATCTTTATGTCTATAGGTGTCACATCCATGCTCTCATTTCAATCATTTCTATGTGCTTAACTCTATTGTGAATATTTATCTATCTATTCATCTGCATCTGTATTATACTAATTTTATAAATGTTATGTCACTCATTTTATAAGATCAGTAATGATATATAGTGCTAGATGCTAGCTTACAAAAAGAAAATATATAAATAAAATAAATATTATAGAAATAAAAATGTTAATGTAGATGAGTAGGTATACATGAAAGGTAGAATGAAAAATAAGTATATCTATAAAAAATTTAAAGTAACATTGATTGAGGATAAACTTAGAAAGAGTCAGCTTAGATTGTTTGGACATATTAATCTTAAGTTAATTGAAACTTCAGTATGAAAAGTTAGATTATTGAACCATAATTATATTAAAAGAGGAAGATGGAGACAAAAAAAATGACATGGTAAGAAACTATAAGGAATGATCAAGCATACCTAGAGTTAAATGAGGATTTTTTAACTGATAAAGTGTAGTAGAAACAAAAAAATTATATAGCCAACCCAATCTAGTAGGATAAAGGCTTGGTTGTTGTTGAATGTCACTCATTTTAGTCTCGTAAAGATTTTATTTCAACTTGATAGATGTTTACCTATCACATAAAACTCTTTTTGTCACACATCTCATCAATCCTATCTTGATTCTATGGTTAATATCCCCCTCTATATTCCAATTGCTATGGATAATTAACCAATGGTATTTAAAGTTCTTTTATGATGGGACTATTATCTCATTTAATCTTATTACTTGTCAAATCTTTCTTGGGGATCACTTTGTATTCTACCTTTCTTCTGTCTAGTTTGATTAAACTGCTTCTAAGATGCTCCTCTAAATTCTAATTTCTCTATTACAAATTCAAGCAGTATTTAATATTCAGTGGTGTTATTGCTCAGGAGTACCACATTTGAAGGATGAAGAGATCCCTCCTCAAGGTGGGAAGCCGGGCTGGGCTGCCCCACCTAACCCTCGAATTGGTCCCTGGTTCAGACTGCTGAAAAAGATTGCTCTTGATAATGGATTAATTCCGGAGTTTGAGGTAGTTTGACGTCCTCTTCTTTCCCATCTCTTTCTCTCCATCTTTATTTCTCATGCATTTTTATGTGAGGTGCTTATTTTGGCTCATGCAGGTTACCTTGGAGGCTACTCATCATGGACCCGTGGTTAGTGTGCCGACGATGTTCTTGGAGATAGGTATGTTTTCCATCCAATATTGCACATACTAGATAGTGTTATGATCCAAGTGCCAATTCTGATGGAAAATGTTTTGAAAAGTTGTCAATTATGAGATTTTCTAATTCATCAAGCTCAGGTAAAATATGGTGCTTAACAATGTTCAAATTCTGTCCATTGCTAAGTATTGAATGCATTTGGTAAATTTTATTGGTATTAAAGAAACTAAAACCTTAGGACTTCTTAATAGAGGTGGCAATTTGTACCCGTACTCGATTAATCCACCACGCCCCACCACATATGGGTTCTCAAATTATACTCGTGACCTGTGACCCACTCCTTCCAGTTATGAAACGTGGCAAATTCGGGTACGACTCAAACATACCTGCCCTTCCCCATACCTGACCCCATATCCAAAACAATTTTAAAAACACCGCGTGTGTGGAGATTGAGAGGGGGGCTTGCTCCTCGGTCCTCGCGTGCGGCATGCAACGTATAGAGATTGGGAGGGGGGCCCACCTGGAGCTAGTTTGGGACGCTAAAAAAACGTGGAGCCATTGGAGCTGCTGCAGAGTTCGCAGAAGACCTATGCTTCGTGCCGCTCGCCGCTGCCGCAGAGTTCACAGAAGCCCTCGCTGTGCTGCTCCCGCTCGTCGTTGTTGCTGTCTCGCTGCACGCCACGCTAGGGTTGGACGAGGAAGACAGAAATCTTGGCGAGGTGGGGTGGGTTTGGGTTTTGTGAAAACATTTTCGAGGTGGGGCGAGGCAAGGCGGGGTGGAAACAGGCACGGGGCAGGTATGAATATTGAGTTATATATTACAGGGTTGGCTTGGGTATTGGTCAACTTGACCCAACCCCGTCCCGTTGTCATCCCTACTTTTTAATGTGATCATTGATATGAAAATTAAATGCAGGACATATTTGAAGTTAAATCGTAAGTAAAAATAAACCAAGGCCTTGCTCTTACCTACCCATGTTAGTATTTTTACACAAAGATGTTATGGTCACAAGGTTCCACCTGATTAATGCACAGAACCTTTTCAAAAGTATAAGCTGCAGTTTTCACAGTGAATTCAGCTATTAACAGAATAAATAGAGGCAGTAATAAGGACAAACAAATTAGTTGGGATATGGGTGCTACTGCTACTTCTGATTATGATAATAAAGTATTTCCTTGCTCACTCAAAATGCCCTTTTTTTTGTATTCTAAATCATGTTAAAGAAGAATTCCCTCAACATCAGATGTCATAAATATGTTCTGGTTCTTTGTCAAATGCGATAGCTTATTAAACTACTGAACACTTCTTGCTCTCGTCTTTCTTGATGTCAGTCTCATCTGAATTTTGGGGGCATTTCATGGGGGTAATCAACCCATTTTGCTGATTGATTTGGGTCCTTGAGTTCATTTTTGTTTGGAATAGGTCCTTAAACTCAAATGTTTTGTTTTATAGAAGCACAATTTGATGGATAACTCTATCAAAAAAAAAAAAAAATTGATGGATAACATCCAAAATCGCCTATTCTTGCCAGACATTTTCTAATATCTGTTTGAGGGCAGCAAATCTCTTAACAAAATTTAAAAGTGAGCAAGAGGTTTCATCTTGCTCCAACAATTTCTCATCACAACTCTCTGGTCTCCACCATCCTGTCGTGTCCTTCACCAACCACTTTTGTGATGCATTCACCTTGCTCTTCCTATTGAAGAAGAATATCTAAACAATGATTGGATCAAATGATAAGGATGTAAAATTCATATTGAAAGCATGATTCTTTGTGGCAATCTTCATTAGGGTGATTGGTTGCAATGATGTGATCACCTTGATGAAGTGCAACTTGCCAAGGTGGAGCACCTGACAAAAAGGTTTAAGGTAAATTCATAGATCATTAATGGCTTTGTCAATGGGACCTTCCGATTGAAACTCAAAAGAGAACTCATAGACCCAAATGTATCGATTCAAAATTTTGGAACTATGTGTTCTAAACCTTAGGGACAAAGAAGTAAATAAAACATTTGTTTTATTGATCTCACTTTATTTCTATAGAAAAATATCATGCTCAACTGTGTTGGCGTTACAAAATTTGATTTGAGAGTTAGTTCATTACCCCTTTACCTTGTTTTTGGTTCTTTTTCTAGTTTGGTATGCTTTTTGTGAAATATAATTATGACCTCTCTGCTTCTCAAAAAAAAATTAATAATAATAATTATGACCTCTCTGTTCATTATTGTTTATACTTCCTAGTGGATCCAGATACTCTTCTTAGTTCTATGTTGAATCATGTAGGAAGCACTGAAGAGTACTGGGGGAGACAGGATGCCGCACAAGCTATTGCATTAGTTGGGTTCTGCTTGCAGTTTCAGTTTCATAGAAACAAGCAAGCTTTATTCTTCTATATATATACATTATGCATATTTGTACATCAAGCTTGTTGTGCAAATTTTTCATGAAATTTTCATTCTACTGTTTTTTACATATGATCAATGATGAGTAATATTTAAGTTTTATTTGTATCCGTGAACCATATATATGGACACATGTAATGGACATGATATGATGTCAGTTTAATTGATATAAAGTTTTTGAAAAAGGGGGATATTGACACACTTAGGATACAATGTCATACATATAGTTTGTACAAAATGCAAACAGGTTAAATAAATGTAGCAATAAATAAACACAAAAACTTGAATTTTCCTTAAAAACTCCAATTTAAATGTTTTCATGCCAAAATCTGAAAGCTCTTGTAAATAAACTAATTTGCCAGTCTTCTACCACCAATACAGCTTTGCGAAGTTGTGATTAAGGGGGCGTTTGGTTCAGTGTTATCTCAATGTCAATGTTATTTAGATGTCATGTTATCTAAATGTCATTGTTATTCATCAATAGACATTTGTTTGGTTCAATGTTATGATATTAGAAAATATCAATGCTATCCAAATTATTTTTGTTTAGTTGGAAGTTATTGGCATTATAATGACAAATTGATGGTGTTATCTTGAGATGTCGCCCAATTTGGAGTGACATCTAGATGTCATCATGTAATGGCATTTTTGTAATTAATTGTAATGTTATTTAAAGATGTCATTAAACCAAACAATTAATTTCTAAAGATAACATAACATAACATTGAGATAACATTGAACCAAACGCCCCCTAAACTTCTTGTGAAGTTGGCTTTTGGCCTCATTTCTTATGTTCCTTTGCACTTTTCTTTTGAACACACTAATCAAAGCCTATCTGCAATTGACTGCCTTTGTCATCTATTTCTGATGACGTTAGGAACATTGCTGACAGTGTGGATGAAGAATGTGTGAGAGCAATGGCTTTAGATGGGAATAAAATTTGCCAGTCTTCTGTTTAAAACCTAAAAGTAATAACATCTTAATTGTTCGCCAATAATTATATATTACTCTTGTATGTGCCATCTCTGTTTGTTTCATTGTAGTTATCATTTGTCTTCTATGAAAAACCATCGTATGTTATTTGTGGAAGATTTTGTTTATGCATGTTATTCTTTAAATCTTCTCTCCTTTCTTGAATATTTCAGTTCATGTAATGAATTTCGTTTCTATTGTATTTCTAGCTTTTGTGGAAGGGACTTGGTCATGAAGGTGGTAGCTGTGTAGGAAATTGGGACAGGTAAGGAAAGATTGTGTGGCAAGATTTACACAGTGCTGTAGAGTTAAAAAAAAATATGTTTCTTAAAGGCTACGTTTAGCTCATGGCTATAATAGCCATGAATAAAAAATCCATTGATAATTTGGGAAGATCATGGAAAAAGTTTCCATAAAGTATACTATTGATGGATTTTTTAGCCATCATTATCTTAGCCACGAGCCAATATGCTCTGTTTTTTTCTTAAATTATGTTTTAAGTTTTTTTGTACAAAATTCCTTAATTTGCCTAAATTCTTGCAAGAAATCTTATACCAATATAATGTTTTGTTGCAAAACATCATTTACTTGCTTAAAAAGTTGTTTTGGTCAAGGATTTTTGTAGAGAAGTCTGCCTTGAAAAATTAAATAAACGATCCTGCAATTTCAATTGGAATGTTTTCTGCTTGTTACAATCATAATGCATGCTCTTTTCCTTAAAAGGTCTTCAATTATTTCATGACACAGGAGCAAGCGCGATAAGGTTCTTCTTGGAATAGGAGGAGGCCATTATGTACCTCGTCACATGGATATTGTCTTGTAAGTAATAGATACAAAAGTAAATGTCGTATTAATTCATTCATTTTAAACTTCTCACTTTTTTAATCCATATCTCTGACGACTTGTGGCCGAAAAGGGCAAGAAGTAATCACGAGGTAATATTTCAAGGGAAGGGAATTGCTGGAGCAAAATACGGCTCCTAGCATGTGAGAGGGGCACAAGAACAAATTGTACTACATTAAAATGGAGGAGGGTTCTTGAGCTGTTTAAGTAAATAACTTGATTCCAAATGGTAAAGATGTTTTTTGGGGCAAATTTGTAAGGCGAATAATAAGAAAATTCGTAGTTAAGCGTACTTGAGTTAAAGTAATGTTAAAATGGGTGATCTGTTGGGAAGGACTCAAGTCATGCAATTTTTTAAAGTCAAAGTAAGAAATACGTCTACATTTAGATTACGAAATATTATAATATGATATTAAAGCCGACCTCTCAAAGTACAATCTGGTTTGAAGATAAACTAGGCAGAAGCTTGTAGGCTTATGACTACCATGGTCAAAAAAGTCGAGGAGTGATCACTAGGTGATATTTCAAGAAAAGGAAATCACTAAAGTAAAGTGCGACTTTTGGCAAGCTTCTAGGTTGGATAATAAGTGGTGAGAGGGGCACAGGAACGAATCGTATTTTTTCACTTTTAGGTCGGATTATAAGTGGCAAGAGGTGCACAAAAATAAATCGTGCCACATTGGAAAGGTAGTGTGTCCCAAATGGTAGATGTGCTTTTTAGGGGAAAACTGTGAGGCTAATTATGAGAAATTTTGTAGATAAGCATATTTGTGTTGGAGTAATACTGAGACGAGTGACCTTCTAAAAAGATTCAAGTCACACATTTTCCTAAAATTAAAGCAAACAATACCTGTATATTTAAATCACGAAATATTACAATATTTTGATATGATATCGTGGAATTCCTCGTATTCATTTTTGTGTTTTTTATGTTAAAACAAAGCTCTGCGGGAATGCTTCCATTTTGTAAAAGGTCCCAGTAACATGGAGTTTGGAGATGATTGCAGGAAAGATGGTGTATGGGTAGGCCACCTTTTATCAGGATATTCTTTGCCAATGGAAGATCCAGCACAAAGTAGATCAGGTGTTCAAGATAAATCAATCGGTGGAACATGGAAGCAATCGATTAAAGTGTCACTTGAAGCTACATCATCAGCTTTTCCAGGAGGCGTAGTTCTAGCACATCTAGATCAAAAGTAAGCTCCCATCACAGATAATGGTTCAAAGTACTTTTTTTTTTTTTTTTTTGAATAATTTTTTGTATAATTCTACGCAATGAGAAGATTCCTGTTAAGTAAAAGGAAAAATTTATATGAGAGTGAGTGTTAGGAAATTAAGTGACTAGGTATCATGGAATTAGTGTAACGTAGATGCAATTGCTCAACTGGATGAGCCGTTACACTAGAAACAATAGTATCCCGGAGAGGGTGGGCGTATCACATATAGAAGATGAGGGATGTTCAAGGTGATTTGGTCATACTTGTTATCAACCTTTTGAGGTTTTTGTATGGTAATGTGTTTTGGTGTGGAGAGAGAGAGAGAGAGAGAGAGTTGGAATGACCATAATTGAATTAGCATAGGTTAATTAGGTATGATTTCAACTCGCATAATGGAGAAGAGATCCATTTAGCTCACCTCCATTAGTTTGGGATCGAGGCTTTGCATTGTTCTTTGTTGGTTCTTATTGTTCTAAAATTTTGTACAATATTCAACAAGTGTTTTTAATTTCTCTTACTCCAATTAGAAAATTGTAGTAGTGTAAATTCAAACTCGGAATTTCCTAGCTCCCGGTAAGCTCTCGCCCCACTGGGCTAGGAGAAGCTCAACATTCAACAAGTGTAGCTCATTTAGCTCTGGTTGGCACGCACTCTTCATAACATACCTCTTTACCTTTGTACTTTGAAACTTCACCACCAGCAACCTCGTCACTTATCTCCATTTTTTGTTCATCGTCGTAAGTTATTTCTCATCAATCATTTCATCAGTATTAATTCTAATTTATCGACATCTCTCGTGTAAACTATTAATTAATTCAATTTTAACATCTTTCTTCATTTGATTATTTTTTTGTTCAAACTATATCCAATAATGTATTTTTTTTTTATTGATTAATAGAACTGTAATATTTGCTGGTGCAGGAGTATGAAAGGCTGGCAGAAAACTGCCATATTGAGCTTCCTTGCTGAAGAAAATATAAAGGTTGGAAAACCTGAGGATTTCGTTTAATGCCCGCCCATCTTTTACAGCTTATTCAAATTAACCTTATTTATTTTTTAAATAAAAGTATCTTATTTAACATTCTTATACAGACATGATTTTTGAATTTTTATATCAGATGTGTTGCATTGATTTAATGCAAAAAGTAAAAAAAAAAAAAAAAATTACACCAAGTTTTTTGAGTTTAAGACTTAATAACATATAGATTTACATTTTTAAAATTATAACATCAGATTCTTAAGTTTTAATAAATTATTAAATGAGTATTTTTTATTTTTTTTATTATTAATTTTTTTTTAAATTACCATTATATCCCTCCCCCTTTCCTCCCGATCCCCGTGCAAGCGCAAGGCAGCGGAGGGCCACGCGGCCGCCGGTGGGTCACGCCGTGCAGCCGCGAATCTATCGGCGGCCTCGCGGGATCGGAAGGAGAGAGAGGGAGAAGGATATAATGATAATTTAAAAAAATAATAATAAAAAAATATTCATTTAATAATTTATTAAAACTCAAAAATCCGATATTATAATGTGAATATGTGTGTTATTAAGCCTTAAATTTAGAGACTCGAGTGTAATTTATCAAAAAAAAAATGGTCTTTATTTTGAGATGTCTGAGTTTTAAAAAATTTCTAATTTCATCTCCCAATTTAGCGTTGGTCACCATCAGATATCTCAAAGCAATTATCATACAAAAGGAACTTTAGTCATTCACTTTAAAATTAATCTGGAATTATGATAGCAAATTACAGTTTAGAGCAAAATTGGGGGACCTAATTGATGATGTATAAAATCAAGAGACCAATAATAGTAATGATATGGTTATTAAAAAAAAAACAATAGTAATGATCAACTATAAGGAATCTGTGTTTATTTTACTAAAAAAATTGAAAGCATCCATAATTTAAAAGATTTGATATTATGGCATTAAACCATAATATAGAATGAGAATTCTAGAAGACCATAAAATAAGAATTTCAAAATTCATAGAATAAGAATTTCAAAATACCATAATATAGAATGAGAATTTCAAATGACCATAATATAGAATATAAATTCTAGAAGACTAATAAAGAACATGAATTCCAGAAATAGATCTAAAATTCTAAAGCTTCTTTATGGAGATCCAAAGCTTTATCAATAGAGAATGTCAAAACTTCTTTAATATAATAGAAAATTCCAAAGTATCTAACTCTATGAAATAATAAGCAATAGGTCCAGCAATCTTGCGAATAATATAATGTCCACCCTAGCTGAGTCCTAGAGAGAACTTTAAATTCAAATTTTCAGACAAAGCAGTCCTCATATGAAAATTGTGTGTATTCTTTTTGGTGATTGGATAACAAATTTATATCCTCTTAGTATATCTTTGAGAGATAAAAATGCTCATATCCAATAAGTACAAGATAAGCATTAGTAGATGCTTGCCGGCAAAAAAACCAGCTAGCGGCGCTTGCTTTTCATGATTTTTGAGCGAGGATGATGAAGGCCCATGTATGCGAGGGAAACCTCGTGATCGAGGTTTCGGTGAGGATGAAGTCCTGTAAGGAAACATCGTGACTAAGGTTTCAGCGAGGATGATGAAGGCCTAGGTAAGGAAACATCGTGACTGAATTTTCAATGACGATGATGTAGGCCTATGTAAGGAAACATCGTGATCGATGGTTCGACAGGGACGATAAAGGCCCATGTAGGGAAACATCGTGATTAAGGGTTCAGCGATATGTCACGCACGCTTGTCACCAAAGTTCATCACTAACCTCGTGATTGATGTTTACCGACCTTTCCTTCTGGCCAAGTTTAGGGGCGCAGGTTATGAGCAGGAATCCTAACTTGCCCTGTTCAGACAGTTTATCAAATAGGGCCACAGAAGGCATCAGGCTCATATTAGGGAGCCCGAACGCCAAGAAAGAAAGCATTTCCTCCAGCTAAGAAAGGAGGGAAGACAGGAGGGAGGAGAGCTGGTTGTGGAAGTGGATAGGGAGGAAGATTGGGTTGGGCCTTCTGACGAGGAAGGTCTCGCCTAAGAGGCTGAGAGAAGCCAAAAGATTGAACAAAGGGAGTTCCTGAAGGGAGAGGAGCTCCCCTCTGTTCTTATGGAGGTGGTGGAAGAACCGTCGTAGTCAGCGAAGGATTCTGAATTAGGAGCGTCGCATCCAGCAGTGGGACTTTAACTGGGTTAGCCGCAACCGCAAAAAATTGGAACAGGAGCCGCTGCAACCTGCGGAAGAATTGGATTAGCAACGGTGTTGACTACCTGAGTCTGTTGAAGGGCTGCATTTTGCTGAGCAGTGAGTCCAATGACAAGATTTGTGAAATTTGCCAGCATCGCGCGATGCCTGTAGGCAGAGGTTGAGCCCTCATCTCCAAAAGCCCTAACAAAAGACTCTCCAACGACCTTAGCATTCTGGGCCAGAGGGTCTTGTGTGTTTTGTTTACCATCTTCTCTTTCTTAATTAAAGCACCAAAAAATGTTGATAGAGAGAGACGAAATCCTAAGAATTAGCGGCACACAACATTTTTAGCTCAGAATGCTAGCTTATAAGGGCCAAGAATCATCCAAAAAAAAATACACAAGGATGTAAGCTCCTACGTCCACCTGGGAGTAAAAAAAAAAAGGTTTCACAAGAGCATAAAATAAAAGGTTTGGTCAGAGGACCAATCATCAACTTTAACATCCTCATCTCTACAACACTACTTCATGTGTATGTATCTGCTTTTCAGGCCAGCGCTCAATACCATATAATATAGTTGATCTTATTATTATCTTATAAAATCTACATTTAAGCTTGAGCGAAATTTTTTATCACATAATATATCAAATGTTTCTCTAATTAATCAATCCTGCTCAATTCTGTTAATAACAATAACATTCATATCATCGTTATTTTATATGATTGACCTAAATATCTAAACTACTCACTACTTTTAATAACTTGAGCACAAATAATCACATCCTTAGGTCTCATTCAATTCGAGCTTTTTTTTGAACAAGAGAAAAAAATATTTTATTTTTAAAATTTAATGAAAGAGAAATTTATTTTAATATTAGAAAATATGTAAAATGTAAAATACTTTAAATTCTAATATTTGTATTTGCATTATATATGAAATAAAGTTAATTTTTATAGTTAAAATTTGTGTTGGGCAAAAAATTTGACTTCAACCAAACGAGGCCTTAATACAAGTATTTTTATCTTGACTAAATTTACATTCCATATGTTCAGTCTTAGACCTAGTAAAATGAAACTTATAAACTATAAGGCATTCTTTCATAACTTGAGTTTCACTTTATCTCAATTTCTGATTTTGAATATAAACAGTACAAACTCCATTTTTTTTCATAACTCTTCAAATCACTTTCCTGGGATTTTATTAACTTTCTAAATCGATAAAGACCAAACACATTTTTTGTTTCTTTAAACTTCTCTATTAAAACTCTTAATAAATAAATAACATCTATTCTACCCAATATAAAACTAAACTAATTTTGTGATACCCTAGAATCACAACGTAATATATACTCGATCACCCTTTCATAAAATTTTAAAATATTGCTCATTACTTCAATTCTTTTATAGTTGGCACAATCATTTACTTTACCTTTGTTATCGTAAATAGGTACCAACGTACTCTTTTCTATTCATTTAACATCATTTTAGTTTTTAAAATTATATCAAATAGTTTGGTGAGTCAAGAAACTCCATCTCTTATATATTTTTAAAATCTATTAGAATGTCATTCGATTTTACTGTTTTTCTACAGTTATCTTCTTTAAAGCTTCCCAAACTTAAGCCTTACTAATACACCAAATATACGGGCAATTTCTAATTTTCTTTTGGGCGCTAAATTTCCTTAAATTATATCATAACTATTATTAAAAAACTTATAAAAATAACTCATCTGTCTATATTGATTATTGTTTATCTTGAAAAGTACTTTTTATTTGCATCCTTAATACATTTTACGTGAGTCAAATCTTTAGTCTTCTCATATTTCACCTTGACATGCCTTTTAGGCATGTTTGGCATGAACCCAAAAATGGGCAAAAAAATAAAATAATAAATTTTAAATTTATTATAAATTTTAAAAATTTTATTTCACATCTAACACAAATTTCAACCTTAAAAATTAACTTTATTTCACATCCAACACAAATTCCAACCTTAAAATTAACTTTATTTCACATCCTAAACGCCTCCCAATATTAAAATAAATTTCTTTCCTATCAACTCTATAAAATAAAATATTCTCTTTCCTTACCCAAATTTACTCCAACCAAACATGTCCCAAGACTTCTAATATATTATCCTTCAAACTCTCATGCAGAATTATACCCATCACCTTTCTACTCCTATCCTTGCCTAACTTAAAGCCTAAGCTACCAAATTTTAATCTAATTAAAAATTAACTGGCTTAACAAATGCATCTTATATATTTGAATTCATCGTATGTAAAAAATGCAACAAGGTTAATGGGATGTTTCTGAAGTATGACAATGCCTAGTCTGATGCCAAATTGAAGGTATTTGCTAACATGTTAATTTGAGATAAGCAACAGATTGTACCTATTCTTCTGCAATTTTTGCTGTGATGAAGAATTATCTAGACTGATCAATTGTGTCTTCCTTCAGGCAGTCTTCTTCTGGTATTAGAATCCTGAAAACTGAATAATGATGGTTCAAGCTTTTCTCTCCATGCAATCTGTGGACACTACCAAGAGCACCAGTATTTGGATTGGGGAAGGCATAAAAAATTCGCCTTATTCTTTGATGAACAAGTGCCATTGCACACCTGCAATCATACCCAAAACAACAACACTATAAAAAGTTCTCAAGTTTAAAGGACTATCACAATATGTATGGGGAAAAAGCACTTTGGTTCCTTTATTTATAAACTTGTTGCAATTTGATACCTTATCATTTTGTGTTTGTTTGTAAGGTTAAAATTAAATTTAGATAGAAATATTTTTTTATTGAATATTGTGAATGATGTGAAATAAAGTTAATTACTATGTTGAGATATGTGAGAGATGTGATATAAAGTTAGTTATTATATTGGAATATGTGAGGGATGTGATATAAGTTAGTCATTATTTTAGTAATATGTGTAGGATGTGAAATAAATTTAATTTTTAATATTATATTTTATGTGTGATCTGATATGCCTGGTTAAAATTAAATCAGGTTAATTTTAAACTTCTAGACAAACGGAGCCTGCTCAAATATTTGGGTACATTTGGCAATATTTGTCTGGTATTTCAACAAATACCGTCACATGGGTTACAAAACCTTCCAGTAGTTTCTTTTCGATTTTTGTGATCAAAATGCAAACCTTCCAACTTTCATGAAAATTGATATGCCAGCTCTTCTCCTACCTTTCTTTAGATCATATCCTTTTTTCAAAAGTAGGGCAGGTTTATTCCCACTATCTCCATCCCAATAAAGCAAAACCATAACTACAATTTTGGGTTCAGATATTATATTTTGCTGATGTAAAAACCTGATTACAAATTTTTGAAAGAACAATACTACACATCCCCAATAAATGACTAAGTCCTAGAACTCTTTTGGGATACATAGCATTTTTCTTTCTCAAAATAAAGTGCCAAATTGCAACACATAAAAATGGACAGACCAATTTTTTTCTCCAATTTTTACAGCTATAGTCATTTTTATCAATATTAATGCCACAAGTATTTAAGATTTACTTGACGAACCCTTCTTTACTAGTGATTTCTAATCCTATTTAGTAATGCATTTGGTTTGATTTTAATAACTAGAAACCTTCTCATGGAAGTCACTAGCTAATGCATTTAGATTTGCCCAAACCTAAAATAAAATGATATTGATCTCAGTTGTAATTAGCCAGCCTATCTCATGTATGGGCCTTTAGACTTGTTGATGGTCACTATCACATTATTGAAGCTGAGGGGCTAGCAAGCAAATGATAGAAGGTGGAATAGAGTGTTTTTGATAGACATTTTAAGTATCATGGCCAACCTGACAGCACTATCAAAGTACTGCATTTTTCGGCCCACCCATATAAAGTATCATGGTTTTGCTCTCTAAAAGATGCTTCGAAGGGTTAGCATAGAACCATGCACATATAGCCTGGTATCTTCCCTCCTTTCAATGCAAAATACATTCATGACTCCTATGTTATCCTAGAAACCTGACAAGAGCTACATATTGGGCGGGATCTTGGCACGAAGGATCACTTCCAACACCCATCAAACCGAGTTACTATAGCATATCCTCAAACTATGGGCTATGATACCATATGCAACCATGAACGAGATATTTAACAAATCATATTCCAAGTCTTATAGCTTTGTTCTCAAATAGCACCTCAACAGGATGACATGACACTCTACGTATAAGCCTGATAACTAGTCCACCGATGTGGGATTGAGCTAATTTGAGCATCTTTCATTATCATATAAGCATATATGCATATCAGCAGCCACATCTTGTTCTAGTGCTTGATTCAAGCAATCAATCCCCTCATTAGCAGATTGTAGTTTAAGCAACAAGACCTAAAGCTAACCTACAGATATTAGTTGGATAATGCTTACATTGAACAAGGTTCCCATACAATGTAGATGTCAAACCCAGTACATAGGTATGGTCGCACTGATTCAAATGGTGAATCTTCATGATATCCATCCTTTACTGAGATATCTGCATTCTAGCATTAGGATAACAAAAACAAACACATTAAAATAACCGATGACACTGTCAAATAATTTGCAAATAATAAAAATGGAAGTTTCATGAAAGCAAATTGGAGGATTTACATACATGCCAATTAAACTTGTAATTTAAATATTTATCATTCAAATCAAAAAATTTATATTGTACAAACTCAAAATACATAAATATTATGTTTTAGTGACACGCATGCTACTATACTAGAATTAATTCTAATTTAAGTCAGGATGAAGAGATCTAGCAGTTCATTAATTCACATGTCAAACACAAATATTTATATACACCACACAATTTAAATGGGGCAAAAAAAAGATTATTTCTTTTTAAAGCTATATACATCATAACATCAACACTTAACTATCGTGTTGATTTTATCAAAAAAAAAAAAAACTATCATGTTGAAATAGTAGACCATAAATTCAAACTTTATACAACTTAAATTCTATGATATGGATGGATAATATGTTAAACAAGACTGCAGTTGCATATATGCAGATCTCCCAAATCAAAAATACATAGTAAAGAGAATAAAATGCTTACTTGTGATGGCAGTGTCTTCTGCCTCTTTGCTGGAATGTGGTTTGAATATTCACTTAGACAGATATTTGAAATAGAGTGATCCTTCTGCGGTTCTAAACAAGGGAACAACTGCTTATCCCTTTCGGAAGCATACTCAATGGCAACAAGAACAGCATGCCTAAGAGGATGCCATGAAAAGAGACCCTCACATTTCACTTGACTATTCTCACCATTGGGCCTTGATTCACTCCATCTCCAAGGATATAGACAAGACACCAGGCTAATGTCATTAGTCAACAAATTTGATGCTGAGATTTCTGCAATTTTATCTGAAGTAGCAACTGATTTTTGGCAGCAGTTATTGCAGATTGGGAAAGTTGCATTTTTAGGTGTAGAAAATGTTTGATCGTTGGCACTTGCAATAATTAGCTTATTCGAAGGATCAACAATCACAGCTGCGTTAACTGCCTGAAACATCAAACATAATATGTTTGCTTAGCTACAATGATACTACGATTAAATGGCATAATTTGCAATTTAAACCTCTTATGGCAGGCATTCATGTCATTTGATTCCTTGTATTCTAATTATTTTTTTAAGCAAAGCCCCGTTTCAGTATGACCACATCATAATGTGGACAAAGACAATGTACGCTTTTTTTTTCAAAATTCATAGCAGAGAAAGCAAATCTTTATGATTCCACAGCTTAAAAAAAATATTACAATTCCACTCACATCACCAACATTCAGGTTGCCATTTTAGATATAAGATGAAATCATTCGGTCAAGCATGAGAAATTAGATAAAAGGCTTCAATATAAATACAAGCGTATATGAGCATACCTTGTTATCTAGTGTTGACGCCAAATTGATGGCCAACTTCATATACTTGATAATCTGTTCCAGCTCCTCTTCATTGAATCCAGTAACGCCTTGAACGCTGTGGTATTTCAACCAATTCAGGAATCAATAATCTATAGACAGTTAACTTTTAGAGAAAAATATAAAGTTAAGATAGAAAAGTTATGAAAATTAGATCCTTTTGAAGGATTAAGGCAATTCAACCAGTGAGATGAACATTTAATAGATCAGTAAATCTTCATTTCTTGATAACAATGAGGCAGAAACCATCATTTTAACAGTCATGTCATTCTTATATCTGATTCATCATCAATTATCAAGAAACCAAATTCTTGAGTTCATGAGTTTTAAAGAATTCATGGAAACTTGAACAAATCCTAGGCAGCTACACTTGAATCCTTTTAATCAACACCCAAAAGTACACTCCACTTCTTCCATAGCTCTCCATCAAAAGAAGAGATGCACAACTTAAATACAAAGAAATGTGTAGGAGATTTTGTACTATATTTAACAAAAAATAATAATAATATGACCAATATACTAACAAAATTGTTATATTTCCTTGACTTCTACAACTGAGTTAGTGACTGGAATTTTGAAATTTTTATAGTAGTTTAGGATCAAAGCATGGATTTTCTACAAGTATGCGGCCCAATTCTGTAGTGGAACTAATTTTGACAAATAACAATGTGCTTATAATCTGGTAGATAATTACATATGTAATGCACAAACAAGAAACAGAAGAAAACAACTTGGTTGCTGGATGGTACGAGGTTGGCCAAAGCTTGCATTGCTCCTCCCACTCTTCCTTTGATGAAGCAGCAAATTTTGCAACCTAAAACAGTTTATACGACAGTAATTTATCACCTTCAAACTCTATATTAAAAGACAATTGTCAGATTGAAGGAACGTTAAAATTAATTCAGTAAACTACCACAAGAAATGAGTGTGGAGAAAAAAAAAATTATAGTACCATAGATAAAGGAAATAGATAGGGGATTTGGGCATACACAACAGAGAAGGAGAAGTTGAGCCTATAGGCTGATAAGATAAACATATAAATAAAACTTACTGTGAGAAGACTAGGAGTAATAAGGTAGATCAAAAGTAAATTGGTGAGATAACATAGCAAAAAGGTTGGATAAACTAGACCCATCAAAACAGGAATAATTGCACAAGAATGATATACGAATAAGAATACATAAAAGATAAAACCAACTACAAATAGTTTGGATAAACCTAACAATGATGACAATGGCTGCAAAAAGAAAAATAACAAGCTAAAAAGACACTATTCGCAAAGTAGTATGCTTAGATTTCCTATGAACACACAACAAAAACTTTAAATACAATAAACCTCATGATTATATCACCATCAAACAAATAACTAGAAAAATGTATAGGTTTAAGAGGCCGACTCACTTTTGTTCTAAATGAATTCAGCTGATAGGAATTTATGATCTGAAGTACATCACTTGGTATTTCTCCAATGGTGTTTTCATGCTCAGGGTAAAGGCATAAAATAACCGACAATTTCCCTTTTCCTGCAAACATGGACAACCATTACCACAGATGAAAAACTTTCGAAATTCACTAACCCAATAAATCAAGGAAAATGATATGTATCCCCACAAACTAGCTCCCAAAGGTTTTAGAACTTACGAACAATAACTTTATCCATCGGATTAGTGCATTGTACAATGTACTCATCCAACAAATAAAGTTATTGTTCAAAAGTACTAGAACCTATGAGGGCGACTTTGTGGAGCTATGCAGTATTGCTTATCAATCAATTCAGAGCAACAAATGAAATTTTGTTAAGTATGCATCCTTTTCATTGGGAAATCACATTACAAATTACCAAGAAGAAGAAAACCCAACTAACCTCCCGAGATGAAATTTTGTCAAGTATGCTTCCTTTTCATTGGGAAATCACATTATAAATTACCAAGAAGAAGAAAACCCAACTAATCTCCCAAACATTTTATTAGGTATACCCCCTCTTTGGGAATTCACATTGCAAACTACCACAAGAAAACAAAACCCAAGTTTTTATCTCCAAACCAATCTACAAGCAAAAATTTAATCTATGAATCACTAACCAAAGACAATATCTGATAACGAATTTAGCTGTAAATATAATGAAGTGGATGCGCACCTTCAACTAATCTCTTCCGCACCCTTTTCACATGGCGTAGATTCTCAAGTGGGCATATTAGGTTCAGCTGCCTAACGAACATTGCAAGAGACAAAAGGTAAGCATTAAAAACAGAACTTCCCCAAAAAAGCACAAGTAGAATTTGAAGAAAAGATCAACGTTAAACCTCACAAGAGTGTTTGCAGACTTGGGCTCAATAGTCGAAGCAAGCACATCAACTAATAAATGCAGATAGAAATTGAAAAAGAGAATAGTAAAATACGTGAACCAAGAAGTCCATACGGGAGAACAACATTGAGAAAGGAAGACGAGAAAATACCGGTGGGAAGATCACGAGAGCTCGGAGTACTTTCTGGAACGTGAACTATCTGCCATGGCATAGCTTGATACAGCGCCAGAAAGCGCAAGAGTGGCCGGAGAAGAGGGGAAAGGCCGGGAAGCAAAGGAAACTAGGGTTTTGTTTCCCCCCCCCCCCCGAAGGAACTAAATTAACGTAATTTAGTACGGGAGAGGATACATTTCTGATAGATATCTGTGTTTTATAATATGTTTCATTTTGGTCCCTTTTTTTTTAAATCATGATTTTTTAGTCCTGACAAAATAAAACATCAATTCTTTTCCTCAATTAAATGTCTTGCTGGCTTAACGTCTTAATATTATTATGGTTATAATAGAGATGGCATCATTTTCAGAATAATCATTCCAAAAACTAGAAAAATGACTTTTAATGGTCAATTTAATTTTTCTAGATTTGAACCAAAATGAACTCAAAGTCGAAAATTGCATATTTAATTTGGGCCCGACTCATCAAACTTGACGTTCACCAAGCGGTCATGTTTTTTTACTACACTTAAGAATAATCAATTATTACATGAATTAATAACATCAAAAAGAATTATGCATGAATTATTCGGTACAAATGCAAAGTGAAAACTAAAGAAAAAAAAGGACCTTCCTGCAAATTACTAATTCGTGTTGCCGCTCAACAGTCTAGAAGTGCTCATTAAAACTAGACTTTTATTCGGCATACGCAAACTTTTGGGTATGTTTGGTCCTTAAATCAATTTAGTTATGTCAAATACCAAGACTGTAATAACGTGACACTAAAGAGAGAGGAGAGTGATCTCCAAGATAATGATCATAAGAATGAATTAGAATCACTTGAATAATGAGTGTCTCCTGACATCTTCTAGGTAGAGGCGCAAATGAATAAATTATGCTACATCAAAAAAGCAGAGAAAATCCTTAAAATATATAAATAAATAGCGTGATCCCAAATATTATATACACTTTTTAAGAAAAAACTGTAAAACTAATGATAAAAAATAACATAATTACTCATACTTGGACTAAAATAGTACTGAGATGGATAACATCTTACGAAGTACTCAGATTATACCATTCCTAAAAGTCAAAGCTGATAAAAACTTTATATTTGAAAAATAGTATGTTACAAAAATAATTAATTTATTAAAAAATAAAAAATAATATTAAATTAATTTTTATTACATCGTGCATAATTTTTAAAATAAAAAAATCTATTTTATTTCGCATCTTACACTAATTTTAATATATCAATTAATTTTATTTCACATTTTACATAATTTTTAATATAACTAACTTTATTTTTCATTATATATTTTATACATATCTCAAAATAAGCTCATATTTTTCAAGCACGATCAAACTGGTCAGTTTGACAAACAAATCCTTTGACTTTTCGCCAAAAAATCTTTGTTTCAAGGAATTTTGTTCTAAAACATCAAAAAATCCTCACAACTTCGACTAATTTTGGCTGAAACTCAAGGGTTTGAAACTAAAATAATCACCGAGTTTAAAATCAATTTTTACCAAAACCTAAATGAAACTGTCAAAACTGATGGTTTCGGGTGAAACTAATGACTTTGATATCTACCGTAGCCATTAACTGACGTCTTCAGATCCTAGGGTTTGTTTGTTCATAAAATTAAATTTAACAAGCTTAAAATTAAACTTAAATAGAGATATTTTACTATTAAAAATTGTGAATGATGTGAAGTAAAGTTATTCTGTTGGGGTGTGTGAGGGATGTAATATAAAGTTAGTTATTATGTTGGGATATATGAGGGATATGATATAAGTTAGTTATTATTTTAGTAATATGTGTAAGATGTGAAATAAATTTAATTTTTAATATTAAATTTTATGTATGATGTGATATACCAGGTTAATTTAAACCAGATTAATTTTAAACTGGCAAACAAACGAAGCCTAGAGTGTGGTAATTCTACTATACCAACTTTGCATGGTATTAGCGTAGATTTTGAGTCGAGTTCAAATGAGTCAAGTTTAACTTAAAATTAATTCTTTTAACAAAAAAATTACGAACAATTAGGCAAATGAGTCTGGCTACCCATATCTGATTGAAGCCGAGTCATCACGCTCAACTTGATTAAATTTTGATTTCGATAAAAATGAGTTGGACTAAATTGGGTTCATGACTTAAAATCTAATCATGAAATAGAATTTTTATTATATTTTGATTCGAGCATAAAATTTGTTCCGATTTTAGATTGAATGTTTAAATTAAGTTGTGTCAAAATTATAAATTATATTTTTAAATTAAAAATATATATATTATATACATGAAAATATAATAATAAAAATTTATATATTACGTTTATTTATATTTCAGTTTTTATATATTATTTAAAAAAAATTATATATAATTTAAAAACTTTTAATAATTATATTTATATTAATATTGAATTAATTATGAGTTAAATAGATTTTATTTTATTTAATTATAAAAAATAGAAATAATGTCCATCATATATCTATTCAAAATCAAACTAATTTAATTGAAATAAAAGAAGACCTAAAAATTATAGAGGCTATAATTAAAAAATCAAATAAAATTAAAGAAAGTTTTAATGATAATAACGAAAAATACTATCATTGGATGAATATATCATTAAATAAAAAATAATTAACTCAAATTTACAATAGAATCGAATATATAAATGTATTAGAAGATTTTGAAAACTTCAGAGAATATTATAACTTATTCTTAATTAATAAACAAATTTTACAAAAAAAAATAAATAATTATATGAATGAACTCTGCTAATACATATAATATAATCAATAGCCTTTAGAAAATAATTAGAGGATTACAACATAATTCTTCAATGATATATAATCTCCGTTAAATAATATCATATATATATATATATATATATCATATAGAACATTCTCTCCAAACTATTACCTATAAACTTCAGAATGAAAAACAATTATCTCAACATCTTCTTCAGAAATACGAACAATATAATGATTTATATTCTATATTAAAAGTCATATATATTTTTTCTTTTAATGTAAAAATATATATATTATGTTTATTTATATTTTAGTTTTTATATATTATTTAAAAAAATATACATATAATTTAAAATTTTTTAATAATTATATTTATATTAATATTGAATTAATTATGAGTTAAATTAATTTTATTTTATTTAATTATAAAAAATAGAAATAATGTCGCACCGAAATAGGATCGAATTTTGCTAGTTTTATAATATGAATTTTTTTTATTTTTATTTTTCTACGATGAGGAGACGCGAACCTCGATATATGAAACAATAATAGAACAGCCCATATCACAGCAGAAAAAAGATATATTTATTTAATTATCAAAAAATAAAGATATATTTATTTAATTATCAAAAAATAAAGATATATTTATTAATTCTAATGTCTATCTATCTCCCTCCCTTATATTTTATTATGGTTGTTAGGAGATATTACGAAGATGCCACTGAAATTTTTCCAATAATATATTATAAAAATTAATAATTAAAAAAACTGCATTTATATCCTAAATAATATATATATATATATATATATATATAATTATGAAAATTTATATTTATATTCTGTCTTTTAAGTTTACAGAATTTTTTGTGTATACAGAGGGCAATTTATTTATTTTATTTTTTCGCTAATAATGATAATAAGAATATAACAAGAGAATGTACTTTTCATATGATTTTTGCTTAATTATCGATTCATTATTTTGTATTTACTATATTTTATTTATATATATATATATTTAGTTATACAATGCATACAATAGAACTATTGGAATTAATACAATTGTAATATTATGAGAATTAAGATTGGAAAAAATATTGATAAATTTTTATAGTTTGTTCATAATAATACTTTAATTTATATATTAAAAAAAATAAATGTTAATATAATAATTTTTGATAAAATATAACTTTTAGTTGAGAGAAAATTTAAATAGGAATCTAATAGGTTTTAAAAATTTTAATTAAGATTTTAAGTAAAAAATTTTAAAAATATAAATCAAAAAATAATTATGAATAAACTTTTTATGAGTTAGTATTTATTTATAAATAGAAATAAATTTTTGAGATATTTACATAAATAATACTTTATCATATTTACATATCAAATATTTCTTTTTAAAAAGTACACACTCCACATACTTTTCTTACACGCCACATATTTTTTCTAAAATTGAAGTATAATTATTTAAAAATAGGTGTGATATATGTAATTATGGTAATATGGATGTTATATACGTAATTAATTGTAAATATATTTTTATTAAAAAATTTTGAGGTTAAATATATAATAATAGTAATTATTAATGATTAATTTGTAATTTCTTTATTATTATATTTTGGATTTTTGCCGCCTTGGCTTTCCCACCAGGCCCGCAGTAAACGAAAACCAGGCCCGCATGGCGTAAGCCGTCAAGGAATTATGCGGGCGCTCGCATGCAATCTGAAAGAAATATGTGTACGTATTTATTTATATATTTTATAAAAGCAAGAAAAATATTTACTTACACTGAAATATTTAAAAATTTCATAGAAATTAGTGAAATACGTAAAATTTAACAAGATTTACGGACAATATTTTCATGCAAAAATAAACTGAAAAATCATACTTCTCTATAATATTATATTTATATATTTATAATTAATTAAAATTTATTTATGATAATTGGACAATATATATTCTGAAATATTAAATATCACCCTTTTATTTAACTCTATTAAGAACAAATGAAATATACTATTTTGTCAGTAGGCAATTATTTATCTAATATTGTTTTACGAGCACTCAATCGAATATCTCATTACATTATTTTTTCAATATTAATCATAATATATAATTTAATTATAATAATACTGATAAAATATTTTTATTGTAATATTGAAAGCTATAAAATTATACATGCAAAATTAAAATTTAAAATGTAATTAATTTTTTAATATAATTTTTGAAAATAATATATATATATTGAAAAAAAATTAATTCCCCATAAGAAAATCTGATTTTTTTAATAAATAAAAATCCCACACTGCCTACCTACATGCGGTTCCTTGACTTGGTCAACAACGAGTAGATATTATTCCCCGTATGCTCCACGTTAACCGAATATTAAAATAAATAAAAATAAGATAAATTACATACAAGTTTTTAATTTAAAGTATGATGTCACATAATTCATAATTTTAAAAAATTCACATATCAGATTTTAAAAATATTAATCAAATGAGTTTTTTTTAAATTTTTTATTATTAAATTTTTTTAAATTTTAATTGTACTTTTCTCTCATCCTTAGCTCTCTCTCTCCTATCGATCTAGCAGCGAAAAATAAAAGACGAGAAATGCACACTAGCACCAAAAAGAAAGACAGAGAGAAAGGGTAGGGGGGATTGCCAGCCCCTCTCCATCAGCGAGCATCTCTCGTTGGCCTCTAGAGCTAGTGGGCATGTCTTGCCACCCTCTCTCTTTCACCGAAAGCACCACCAGGGAGGGAGGAGAAATACGAGAGAGACAGGTGAAAAAGAAATAAATATAATTATAATTTTAAAAAATTTTAATAGTAAAAAAATTAGAAAAGAACTTATTTAATGGTTATTTTTAAAATAAAAAATTGAGATATTAATTTTTTGAAATTATACATTTTATAATATTAAACTTTAAATTATGGATCTAAGTGCAATTTACTCGAAGGCTCAAAGCAAACAACTAAGCTTAAAACTCCTCTTAAAGAAAATTTTACATATTTGCCCTGCAGATTTTTTTACAAATTAATTATTTTGAATCTTTATTACATGCATACTTTATGATTTTATAAACATCATAAATTTTATTGTATTATTAAATCATTTTATAAAATGTTCAGATACATAAATATTTGTGCCACAGCATATTTAACTTTTAATTAACTCGAAATAAATATAATTAAAACATTAATTTTTACTAGAATTATATTAGGGTTATATTGTTTACTAGAATGCTCCGCGGAGTATCTGAACTCCTTCCACTATATATAATTAATTTTTAGGGCGTCTAGAGAAACAATTCCCGATCTCTCTCTCTCTCTCTCTCTCTCTCTCTCTGCGATGACGAGCGAAGACGGTGACGATTATATGGCTCGATTCGACCATCGCCGGTCGATTCCGGTACCGCTGGCGCCGCCTTCTGCGGTGGTGAAGCCGAAGGGAGGCGCCCGGCTCCTCTCCTTCTTCCTCAGGGCTGTAGTTATGGCGGTGGCACTCGCACTCTTCTTCCTCTTCGCCGGAATCGCTGTCCTCCTCCTCCTCCTCCTCTGCGTTGTCGGAAGGGTTCTGCGGCGCCGCCGGAGGTTCTTTCACAGCATGATCCGGCCGATGCCGGAGGAGAGGTGCGGCCTAACGCCGGACGAAATGCGGTGCCTCCCCTGTTTCAGCTACGAGGTGGGGACAGAAGCAGCGGAGGCGATTCCGACGGATTGCGCCGTCTGCCTGGACGGGTTCGGGGAGGGGGAGTGGTGCAGGGCTCTCCCCGGATGCAGCCATGTATTCCATGCGATTTGCGTCGATCGGTGGCTGGAGAAGGCTGCGATCTGCCCGATCTGCCGTGGTAGCGTAGCGGTAGATGGCGACGATCTGGCCGCGGTGCCGCCGTTGGTGCTGATCTAAACCGTGGAATCCTGTAAGTTTTTGAATTTTTGATGCTAGGGTTTGTGTACTTGTACAAAGTTTGGTACCTTCACTTCTTCTCTCTCTGTCTCTCTCCCTTCTGTAGTTTTTCTGAGTTATAGAATAGTGATAAAAAGGGGAGAAAAGTTGAATTAGCAATTGAAAATGGATGAATCTCATCTCCTTTTCCCTGTTTATGCTATTGAGTTTGGGCAATATGAGAGGGCGCATGAGGTTTGCAGCAAAATGCTACCTTTTTGATTGACGGTGATGTTTTGATCATAACTTAGTCTAGAAAATTCAAATGCATGCGGTGATTTTTTGCATAGAAAAGTGGGAGTTCAACGCTTTAAATTTATCGAAAATAGCTGAAACATAAGTGAAGTTCTTTAGACTTGTGGTGTCATAGCTTAATATCAATCAGCGAGGCTTTACTTCAGAATGCTTTGTAGGAACGAGGGATGTCCCTTTCACTCGATTCTTGAGTTGAAAAGAGGTTTGGCAACATTTTTTTCCGATAGATGCGAGGTTCTGTTTGGTAATAAAAAGGAAAAAGAAAATGTAGTTGGAATTTGTAGTTATTTTTTAAAAATGTGTATGATGTGAAATAAAGTAAGTTGGTTATATTAAAAATTGTGTATGATGTGAAATAAAGTAAGTTGGTTATATTAAAAATTGTGTTGAATGTGAAATAAAGTGATTGTTTAATGTTGAAATTTATGTAAGATGAAATATAAAATAATATTTTAAGTTTTTTTAAAATAAATTTATGATTTTGGCTGTGAGTAATTTTAGTCATGATTTTTAGCCCATTGCCAAATAAGAGTAATACATTTGAATTTGTTTGGTTGGAGGATGAATTTGAGTAAGTATAAAAAAATATTTTATTTTATAAAATTGATGAGAAAAAAATTTATTTTAATATTGGGAGGTGTGATGTGAAATAAAGTTGATTTTTAAGGTTGGAATTTGTATTGGATGTGAAATAAAGTTGTTAAATTTATCATAAATTTAAAATATAAATAAAATATTAATGTGCATTTTTTTTGGATGGTTACCAAACAAGAATTACAGGGTAATATTATTGTCCAAAGATTCCTAGGGGTTTGTTTGATTAAAAGATAGATTTGGGCAAAAAAATGTAAAATATTTTATTTTATAGATTTAATGAGAAATAAGTTTATTTTAATATTGAGAGCCGTTTATGATGTGAAATAATAAAATTATTAAAATTTATAATAAATTTAAAATATTATTAAAAAAATATTTTGCACATTTTTTATTAATTGCCAAACATGCTTGATAGAAGTATTGATTTTAAGGTTGGACAGTTCCATAAGTGCATATAAAGCTGTTAGAGAAAAATATAATTGTAATCAAACCAAATTGAACTGATCGAATTTTATTGGTTAGAGTGGATGCACTGAGATTAGGCCTGTCAATGGATCAGATCATGACCCTATTCGATCCGATTAAACCTCCAAATGAATTTTTTTTATCCGTCAATCCGTCTCGTTTACTGATCGGATTTGTTTACAAATAAATGGATCGGATATGAATCACCATTGACCCGATCTGTTTAAAATTCGATCCATTTATATAATCTAATTTGTAGTCATACAGAAATATATTATGATTAATAATTTTTTTGTTGGAAAACTCAAGTAAAGAGATTTTCATAGATAATATTAGTAGATTATAATTTATAGTTTATATTTATAATGCTCAGTTTATATTTCAAATTTAATATTATTTTAAATTTGATTATGAAAAATATTTAAAAATAACTACTTTTATTATAAATTGATTAAATCCGTAAACTCGACTTTCGAACCGATTTGATTTCCGACCCAAGAGGATATGGATCAACCATGACCCGATCCGATATATATGGATTTGAATCTGGTTCAGAGTCAACTTGACTCGAATCCGATCCGTTGACAGGCCTAACTGAGATGCCTTCAATGAAGCAAATAGGTCGAGGCATAATACATCAATCATGATCGAATTCATGCTAGGAATAGAGGAAATCAAAGATGACCCATCAAAGTTAAAGCAAATACAATCACAACCAAAAGGATCATGTCATGCCTAAAGGAATGCTATACCTATCGACAATATTTGATTGATTGATCGAAAAAAAAAAAAGTTACAGAATAAAGAAAGCATGCCAACACACATCTGTCATATGGACGACTTAGATTAGCATAACACATTAATTGTAAGCATTTACAAATTGACACCTCAATTATATTTTTTAGAAGCACTTGAATTTTTGAAATTATCATCCAACCCAAAAAAAAATGGGGATTTTGATCTCTTGGGAAACTTTTAAGGTCTCACATTGCAAACTATTCTCTGTTTGGAGTGAGGAGCAAAACAGGATCAAAACAGGACCAAAATGGTACTAATTTAAATAATAAAAATAATAATAATAAATAAATTTTTAAAATTATTCTACACAAATTCAAATATAAAAATTATTATTTTATTTTACATACTCAATAATTTAAAATAAAAATATCAACTTTATTTCACATTCTAGACTAAAAAATTTTAAATCGAGTATTTTGATCTAAGATGTGAAATAAAATTTATATTTTTATTAAAATTTATTGAATATGTGAAGTAAAAATATCATTTTTATATTAAAATTTGTGTAGAATAATTAAAATAATTTATTTATTATTATTATTATTTTTTAAACTAGTACTATTTTGGTCATGTTTTGGTCCTCGCGCCAAAAAGGCGGAACCCTCCTGAAATTCAAGTAATACGTTCGAAACTCATTTACAGTTTATTCAAATATTTGGTATCTGTTTTCAGTAAGATCCCAAACTATAAGACCTGCATGCAATTTATTTAAAAGAACACTTAAAAAAGAAAAAAAACTTTTTTTTTTTTTGTGAATAATCTTAAAAAGAGGCATGCCATTGGGAAAAGGGAAGGGCAAGTGTACCTGATGCCAATGCTTCAAATTGCACTTCCTAGAAAATTTTTTGCGTGCACCGGTGTATGGTGCACCAGGCCAATGAGCACACGACACGTAGATAAAAATGGTCAGACGTGCTGATGTGTCGTGTGCTCATTGGCCCGGTGCACCGTGCACCGGTGCACACAAAAAATTCTCCACTTCCTGCAGCTATCCTCATTATATGCGTGAGTTTTAGTTGCTCTCAGCAAACAATTGCATCTTCATACAGAGCTCAATCACACTGTAGACTTGGATCTCACTGTTATATTCCGAAGCTGCAATATCAACATAGGGAATATCATCTAAAAAAACATCCAGAAAAACACACTGATATAACATGATTTAACGTATTCAATTAAGTTTCTTCACCTAGTAAGCTGTTAAGAACCAGTGCAAGGAAAGTTCATTCACAAAGAATCCTTCACCAAGAAGGCTATCACACAAAGTTTAAAATGTTTCCAATCCAAGCAAACAAAGCCATCTTACAAAAGTTTCAAAAAGATCAACCGAAAAGGAAAAAATTCCCAAAAAAAAAAATGACAGTTCGGACAAGTTCTATCCAAAATAACACTCGGTCGACCAAAGTTTAAAATATTTTCAATCCTAGCTCAAACGATATCTTTGTGGTTGATTACTTGGTCAACCAGCTTCACAAATTGAATTTTTTCCTTAGGCTCTATTATAGATCGAACAACCTTAGTTGACCAGCACTTCCTCTTGGCAACTATACAAAAATGGCATTCTCACAGTTGAGTCAATCTAAATCACTTCAAATCACCAAAAAAGCACCCCTAATGCTCAAGAGTTCAACCATCATGCTTATACATTCAAAAGGTGATCATACATTTCTGTTACCCATTCAGAACTTCATCTTCGGATCACTATGTTGACTCACCATCTTTCTCGAACACTGTGATGCTCGAGTTTATCCTTGCTAGAGATGATCCTTGCACGCAACCACATACTATTAGTCGTTTATCTTCGATCCAAGTCAATTAATTCTTCAAGATTGCCATTATTCTTTCCAAATCTGCAAGTTAACCAATAACCAATCTTGAGATTTGTTACTTACACGGTCTAAAATACACAAGTTACTAGAATTGAATTGAGTTTTGTGGTTCCTTCTTGGTCTACCCACAAACAATATTGAGGAACATAAATGAAAATAATATATAGACCATAATCCAAATTAATTTTTGTCTTTCCCTCAATTTGATATTATAATTTTAGACTCTCTTATATGAGAGCTTCTACAGTTCAATTCAATGATAATAATCTTACAAATATTACCATTTTAGTGCCAAATTGTTTTTACTTCTATTATAAACAACCATCTCTGTATTCCAATAAATATTCTACAACAACAACAACAACAACAACAACCAAGCCTTAATCCCACTAGGTGGGGTCGGCTACATGAATCCTTTGTATTTTTCACTGTATTCAGGCAATACAGCGCGTTGCTTCCAGGGAACGCCCTAGCTTTAACGCAATTTTCTAAAGGATTCATGTCATGATTGATTCGACAAGTTTTACGCTGGCTGTCGACTACCTAACGCAACCCTCCGCATTTCTCATCCGGGACTTGGGACCCGGCAACGGCGCGTTCCAATAAATATTCTAAATATACAAAATTTTACATGATAAGATTATTGCTTGTTTAATTAAATTGACAAGTAAAAATAATAATTTGATTAATTAATATTAAAGACGATTAAAATATTTCTTTTAGCATAAATCACTTGTCATTGAGATAAATCTTTTCATCTAAGCAAGTTTTCTATATTTAAAATTTATTACATCCACTTCTTTAGGGCTGTTATCGGACTGATTTCGAGCGAGTCGAAGTCAACTTGAAATCGAAGATTTCAAGTTCAGCTCGAAATCGGTCTTAAATCGAAATAGGATATGATTCGAAATGACTTGATTTCGAGCCGGCTCAAATCATGATTCGAATTGACTCGTAATTGTAAAAGAAATATAGAAATATTATGTGTCCAAGAGGAATTGATCCCTAAATCTTGAGGAAAATAAACCTTAAATCTCCTTCACTCTACCACTAAACCACTAACTAAATTATATTAAATAGTATTTTATTTATATATATATATTTATATTATATATCAATATTATTTATACTATATATATAATTTCGAGCCAAATCAAATCATGTTTCGAGTGAGCTAGGGCCAACTTGAAATTGACTCGAAATGAACTTCAAGCCAAAATCCTTAGCTCATGATTCGATTCAAAATTTTCGAACTGATTACAAATCGATTCAAAAATCGAACGAGTTCCGAGCGAGTTTCAAATTTCGGATATTTTTAACACCCACCCCTACACTTCTTTCACATCTTAAAGTTACTTATTTCATCTAACTAAATTAGTCAATTTTAAATTAATTAGAGTATGAAAATATTAAGAAGAGTTTTTGAGTTCGAAGATAACAACTCATGATTAATTATCCTCTAATTTAACATAATACAATATATGACTTTTTCAAAGAAATTGAACTGGTCAGCAAGGTAGACTCCAATCATTGAAATACTAGGAGAACAGGAGGCATGAAAACAACAGAAAGATAGTGGGATATTCTGCATCAGGTCTCTAAAATCTAAATCCTATTGCACAAAGGTCCTAAAAAAATTTAAACCTCTCCTTAAATCTTGTTAAGATCACACAATTTTTCCCATTAAAAAAATATTTTATCCAAAAGTGTACCAAAAGTTGAGATTCTCATGCACAAAGATAAAAAATTTCAATAGCTCAAATTTGAATAAATTTGATCACCCCAAATCATTGTATGCTTTGATACAACATAAGCATTATCCTATTTGAAAAGGGATTTAAATCAATATAAAGCTTTTGAAAATAAAAGATTTTTTTTAAAATAAAGGAAATAAAAAATAAAATTAAGCAAAATAAAAAGGATTGCTTGTGTGACTCTTGATATTTTAATATTTAGGTAATTCCATCCAATCCCATAAGGAAGAACTCTGATTCCTCAGGTTTACAAATATATCGTAAGAGTCTCTTCTACTTAAAAATTTTTATACGTAGGTCCTTTTTTATAAATTCTGTTAAGTTTTAAATATTAAAAATTATTATTATAAATTAAATTATAAAGAACAGATAAAAGTTGTGATTAGAATAGCAATTGAAAAACTTAAACATATTTGTAATACTTATATAATTATTTTTAAGTTTTTAAAATGACAACTTAATGATCAAACTTAATGGAGTTTGTTAAAAAGGACTCATATAAAAAATATTTTGTGCAGGAGGAACCTAGATGACAAGTTTTTCTTTTTATAGATCTGTGTGAATTTGGAGTACCATCTTAAGAGCCCAAATGGAATTACCCATTTAATATATGATCTTAAAAATACCAACATTTACCATGTTCAAGTGTAATGTTAATAACCTCTATGCAATAGAAGCAAAACTCGGAGACCTATTACAAACTACAAAGTATTAGTTAAAGTTTATTTTGTATCCAAGGACCTCGAAGTAATATAAATGTTTGATGTAAATATAATCAACAAAATGCCAAAAATGTAAAGTAAGAAGTCAGTGATCAGTATTCAAAGGGTAAATTGTAAAAAGGTCTTTCTAGTTTGTGCAATATGTGCAGCTGGGTCCACTTCCTCACTTTTTCAAATTAACCTAACAATTTCTCTAGCTTGAAAAACAGTGCAAATACATCATTCTATTATCATTTCTCCCCGGTAGAAAGACTTTTCTTTTCTATAGAGAATAGAAATTCTTTTAGCGAGAAGTGAGAAAAGGTAGTTTAGAATTGTGCACCAAGGGTATAAAGTCGGTGACGATAGGACAACCAATTTGTACGTATTCTAATACTAGAGACCCATCTGGTGATCAAATATGTCATTTTAAATGATTATATTTACATATTAATTATCCTTCAAGATTTATTTATGTATGTGCCTCTCTCTAATCTTTAATATTATAATAGTGACATGCTGTTAATATTAATATAATTAAACCATGATTAACTTAACTGAAACACCTATAGTGGCAGTCAATAATGACAACGGACAACAGTCAATAGCTAGCGACAAGCAAGATGGCCATCAACAATGGTTGATGGTGTGGTTGCAGGTCATCGCCAACTGACAATGAAGACTGACATATGGTAGCTGATAGTGGCTAATAGTGGCAACAATGGAGTACCCAAAGAGGTGCCCATAGGACGATAATAGGTTAATGACAACTTACATATAAAATATTTCATGCATATTTCTTTTTGTCTTAATGGTCAAACCTGAGAGGCACTAATGTAAATAAATTTGGAATGATAGTAAATAAGAGTGACACCGATGTAAATAAATTTTAAATGATAGTAAATATGAAAATAAAATTTTGTAGAGCGGTATGCATGTAAATTTCCCAAAATAGGAATAAAATACTAGAGACCCATTTGACTAACTTCAAAACGTGAAGGACTAAAGTGCACACACTGAGAAAGTGCAATTTGCAATTTACCCTCAAATCAAAAATACCCATCATTCTTGACTCAGTCAGCCGTCGTCCCCCACCCTGCAAATTTTAAAAATGGAAAACCACCATTTTTAGAGCTCCTCAGCACCCCCAACCATGGCCGGACCGCCCCCCTAAGCCCCCGGCCACACTAGCCATGTCGAAGCTCTCCAACCTCTCTAAAACCCTAATCGTCTTCCTCTCCTGTGGCTCCCTCCTCCACCTCAAATCCCACCGTAACCCTAACCCTAATCATTCCCCTCCAACCTCCATCGACCCGATCAGCTTCATCTTCTCCCGACTTTCCACCATCGCCATGGCCTACCTCTCCTCCACGGCCTACCGCGGCGACCTCCCCACCCTCGAAACCCTAATCGCAAGAATCCAGAAATCGTGGAAGCAGCCGGCGATTACCTTGATTTACATCGAGCTCCTCAACACTGTTTCAGCCTCGCTCCTCCTGCTGCTCGCTTCCGCCGCGAGGGCCGCCGGCGGATCCGCGTCGGAGGCGGCGGCGATCGCCGGCGGCGTGGTGGTTGCAGGATCGTGGCTCCGGTCGGCGATCTTCGCGTACTCGGAGGTAGATTTGAAGGTGGGGATGGTGGTCTCGGTAGTGGAAGGATGCGGCGGGGAGAAGGCGGTTAAGCGGGCCGGCAAACTCATCGAGGGGAGGAAGATGGAGGGGTTTGGTTTGATGGTGGGAACGATGATGGTTGAGGGAATGATAGGGAAGATTTTAGGGTTAGGGTTAGGGTTAGGGTTAGGGTCGGCGGCGGGCGCGTTGGAGGCGATGATGGGGAAGTTTTTAACCTACTTCGGTTATACGGCGTTTTACTACGAGTGTAAGAGGAGAAAGGGCTGAGAGGAAGAGGAAGGGTTTTTTGGTAATTTGGTTAATATATTTCAAATTTAAATTTAAATTTTTGGAATTTTCCTCTACTTAAATAATATTTAATTTTTCTAAGTTTCTCTTTGCCACTATCACCTCAAAATGCCGCCCAGTTTGGCGAGAGGACCAAAATGATACTAATTTAAAAAAAAATAATAATAATAAATAAATTCTTTTAATTATTCTACATAAATTCTAATAAAAAAAATATTATTTTACTTCACATACTCAATAATTTTTTATAAAAAATATTAATTTTATTTCACATCCTAGATCAAAATACTCAATTCAAATATTTTGGTCTAGAATGTTAAATAAAGTTGATATTCTTATTGAAAATTATTGAGTATATGAAGTAAAATAATATTTTTTTATATTAGAATTTGTGTAGAATGATTAAAAAATTTTATTTATTATTATTATTGTTGATTTTTAAACTAGTACTATTTTAGTCCTGATTTTAGTCCTCGCGCCAAACAGGGCAAGAATTGATTCATGTGAATTCATTAAAATGTTCTTCATGCATTTGTAAGTATAGTTTCTTAAAATTCGGTATTGATGCGAATATTTGTATGACTTAGATCTATTATTCGAGATATTATTGTATTATTTTTGGATGGCGAAGGTAATGTGGTTGACAAATTGCAATGATTCATGTCGACTGATTAAATATCGAAATATATATTTTGTTGCGAGAGAAAATTGATGAAAAAATTTATACAACTATTAATTATGTTTGGAACTATTTTAAAAGGAGACTGAAAAAATATTATAGGAGCAATAATACGAAAGAGTTGTACAATAAGTTTATGATTTTTTTTTTTTGAGATGGCATCTAAAAAATTATAAGCTAGGGGGGGGGGGGTGTTTAGGTTTTGTTTAGCTTAAGGGGAATTTAAAAAAAATAAATAAATTATTTTATAAGTTTAATATAAAAAAAACTAGTTTAATATTGAAAAGTGTGTAAAATATAAAATAAAGTTAATTTTAATATTTGTATTTATATTAGATGTGAAATAAAGTTGATTTTTAAGATGAAATTTGTGTTGTGTAAAAAGAACACTCAAACTAAATGAACCTTTAGTTTAATGTTACCTCGATGTTATATTATATTATCTAAAAATAATAATTGTTTGGGCTGATAATATATATAAATAATCTTGTAAAAGATTATAAAATTATTATTAAAAAACAATATTTAAATATTATAATATAAATAATATAACATAACATAACATCAAGATAACATTGAACTGAACTTCTCTTAAAGCACAATACGAAAACATGACAAGTAGCATGCGGGCCTCTAAGGTTGATAGGATGTTGAAATTTGATCTCAACTTCGAAAAATCTCACTTTTAATTTCTGATATTATAAAAGCATTGTAGTTTTATTCCTCTTTTAAAATTTTGCTTTTTTCGATGGTTTTTTTTTATAGATAATGTGAAATTTAATTATTTTTTATTGTTTAAAATATTTATATATTTTAAAGGACCATTATACTCCTCACTCTTCTTTAAAAATTAACAAAAATTTAAAAATTTAATTTCTCCATCTCTTCTTTTTTTTACTCTAAAAAATTTATATATATATATATATATATATATATATATATTTCAAATATGTATTCTAAAATGTCAAAATGTTAACAATGATTGAAAATATTCTTAAGATATAATAATAAATAATAATAATTATGCGTTGATGAAGAAAGACAGAGTACTGAGAATTAGTGACACGCAATATTTCTAACCCAGAATACTAGCATAGAGAAGCCAATGAATTCACAAAGATGTAAGATAGTTTAGAGATAGCTTTCCTCATCTACAACTTTCACTAGAACTCAAAAAATTTGATCAGAAGACCAATAGAAGAAAAAGAAAAAAAAAAATACAAACATTGCTTCTATTTTATTAATTGTTGATTCTGATAATAATGATGATCCTTCTCTGAAGCTCTGCCTAGAGGTATTTATAGATGAGCTAAGGTGGCGCTCAGCAAGTTTCAAGTTAAAACAGACTGTAACTGCCGATTCCAAGGAGGCCGTTGATGATGTCAAGAAGAGAACACTTGGATTCTTGATTTGTTAGGCCATTGAGAATCAGATGACCAGCTACTGATAATCGAAAACCTGCAACTCCCAGCTAACTGGAAATGAGAAGAATTCTGTAGTATAAATTATGCGTATAGGATGTCGACGTGACAGTCTTTATCCAGTTGGGTGACAGTGACTATTGTGAATAATCAAATATCAAGGCTGAATGAACAGGATAAAATTATACATCATCGCCAATGGTTAGATATTTCTGTAAAAGCAAATATAAATATGATTAGATAAATATCATAATCAATGAATCAAATATCATATATAATGACAGATAAACAAAATTTAAAAAGCCTTTAGGTATTACATATATGATTGAGATGTAACGCTGAATTCAACTATAAATATTATGTCTTAGTTGGGATTAAATGACAGTACTTTTAAAACACTTTTCCTACTTCGAGTTATGGTTGTAACAGATGACCGCATTCCTATCAACACATGGAATTTAGAAAATTTTCCTAGACGTTGACTAGTAGCCTCCAAGACTTTGAATAGTAGCCTGATTGGATCAACCTTATCCCCCACAAGCTTGTGACATCAAAGGAGGGAATTTGAGTTTGCTTAGCTAGTGGGTTATTTTTAAAAAAAATATATATATATGTATAATTTATAAATTTAATAAAAAAAAGTAATTTTAATATTAAAAACATATAAGATATTAAATAAATTTAATTTTAATATTAAAACTTATATTAAATATAAATAAAGTTTATTTTTAGAATTAAAATTTATATTAGATGTAAAATTTATAATAAAGTTGAAATATTAATAAAATTTAATTTAAATTTTTTGAGCTATGAATCAAAGAGGGAGAGGGTATGTGTAAATATAATAGCCTTCCATCTCTCACATTTTGAAAAATTATTAGGTTCAGATCATGATGCTTGACCATGTCATGCGTCCATCTGTCAATCACTGAAAGCCACGCAGGTGAGGGAGCTCTGTTTCATGCAGAATGCTGCAAATGACATTAAGTTGTCGAGCTGCTGATCGGATGGTTTGTTTGCATGACTGATCAAATTATATGGTTGGTTAACAGAGCAGTCCGTTCGCTCTGATCAGACTGTTTTTTCGACTACAATATAAGTAGGTATTAGTTAGATATTTATCCAAAAAATAAGTATAGTTTAAAATCAGGTAGGTATCAACTGGATGTGATTATGTGTGATACTTACTATTTCAGAAGAATAGTTACTTTATTTTAAGCTATATTTACTTTTATGGATAAATACCTACTTAATCTGATAGCTAAATGGACCATTCGGTTATCCAACTGGACAATCCGTTTGGCTGCTGGCATTTGCAGTATTATGTTTGAAACAGAAATCGCTCACTATGTGGCTCTCTATAATTGACGAACAAATGCCTGACTGTGTCAACCATCCAAACCCAATAATTTTTCGTCACTTTTTCCTAGCATCTTTCAAATATTCTAAAATATAACAGCATACACATCTGTGAGGTGTAAAGTGTGAAATAAATTTGATAATTTTATTAAAAATAATTAAGTATGTAGCATAAAATAAAGTTTTTAAATATTAAAATTTATGTAGAATGTAATAAAAATTTATTATTATTATTATTTAATTGAGTACTATTTTAGTCTTGTGCATAACTAAAATAGTCCTGGGTCAAATAGGAAGGTATTTTTAATATGCGCCGATTTGATGATAGTGATTTTAATAGATTTTTTTTTAGTGCAAACCATTATCACGATAAAAATGACTTAAAACATTATGAACAATAACAATATTTACATTCATGTAATGATTTCTTTTATTTATTCAATGTATAATATTTAAATATCTTATTTAAATCAATGAGTCGCAATATAAGATAGATATCCATGCTCAAATACATTAAAAAAAACTCAAATTTAACCAGTATTTAAGAATTTAAGAGATTTTTTTTTAATTTAGTTGAAAAATAATCTTCAAATTTTTGTTTGAGAATGTTTTTTTAAAAAATAAAATCTTGCGCAATTAAAATACTAATGTCAACTAGTAATGCGAAGACAATGTCTTGTTTCCTGCCATTAATATCGTGGTCCTCCACAGCTTCCTGCCAATAATATCAGTCATGATATTTGGGTCATCCACAGCTTTCTGCCAGTAATATTAGCCACAATAATTGGTCATTCATAACTGTCGTTGTCCCACAGCCTAGTGGAGATTATCATAATTTTCACTATCCTTTGCATTACTAGTTAACTGGAAGTTGCAGGTTCCTGATCACTGATAGCTTGTCAACTAGTAATGCGAAGGATTCTGTAGTGAAAATTGTATCTGCCGTGTTAAATACTAGTGATCGGAAACTTGCAACTCCCAGTTAACCGGTGATGCGAAAGGTTCTTTAATAGAAATTATGGCAGTCTCCACTAGGCTGTGGGACAACGACAGCTATGAATGATCAAATATTGTAACCAATATTACTAGTAGGAAGCTATGGATGACCCAAATATCATGGCCAATATTATTAGCAGGAAGCTGTGGATGATCTAAATATTGTGGCCGATATTACTGGCAGGAAGCTGTGGAAGACCACGATATTAATGACAGGAAACAAGACATTGTCTTCGATAGTTGGACTCTGCAAAAGCAGATAAGTACAATTAATCAACATCATAGCAATGAAGCAAACATTATGCACGACGATAAATAAACAGGATATGTAAAGCCTTATGTGCCACATATACAGTTGAGATTCAATGCTAAATTCAGGTGTTAATAAATATAAAATATAAAATTATTATTACTTTATTCTTTTATCTCCAAATATTATAATTTTTTCAACTTAATTAAAAATTATAGTGAAGTAAATTTGAATCTGAGACTCCTTCGTTCCAAGTAAACTTTCTCCCCACTAAGTTAAGAAATGCTTCACAGATAAAACAAACGGGTCATTAAACTCCGACTTGAGGTACGACACTCTTGACGCGAGCGTAGTACGACTAATTCCAAACTTTATTGTCAAATTTATCAACAGGTTCAATTTATGTGGATGTAATATTATTCTAGACTTTAATATCCAAAAAAAAAAAAAATTCAATTCTAGACTTGACCTAATTATTATGCAGAGTTTTGTAAATCTTGTGACTTATATCAGCCGTGTTAAATACTGATTATCCCATAAAATTTATTTTTGATATTTTATTCATCAAACATAAAAAATAGACATTTTGCATTCTCGAAAAATAGACATTAAAAATAATTAAGTATGATTTATTTACAAATTTTGATTTTAATAAAATTAAAATTAAATTTGTATGAAATTTTTTTTATTTAAAGTTATGAATGATATAATATAAAATTAATTATTATTATATTAAAATATATGAGGATTGTAATATAAGTTAGTTATTATTTATATTTATTTACAGAAAGTAAAATAAAATAAAAATTTTATTTTAAATTTTTTTTTGATTTAAAATATAATTAATTTTTAATATTAAATATACAGTACCATTTTTTTCTTTGAACAATAAATCATCAAAAGATAATATTTTTAACATCAACGGAGGCAGCGCAACTAATTTGGCTGTAACCCGTCAACCACGCTCGAAGATCAAAAATTGATCAAAAAGTTAAATTAAATTAAAATTAATTCGATCTAAATAAACAGTTTAATGAGCTAATTTTATAGCTCAGAATGTTTATTAATTTAATTTTGAGCCAAAATTCAAATTGATAATTTAATTTAGTATATTAATTTTTTGACGATAACTTAATAGATAAATTATAAATTAATTTTTTGTTTTCATTTTTAAATAAATAAAAATTTATACATAAAATTTTGAGTAAAAAATTTAAAATTAATTAAAAGATAGATCGATCGAATTTAACTTGGATTGAGCTTGAATCAATGAACAAGCCAAACCTAACTTGAACTAAGATCGGATCAAAATTTTTCCATTCATATTTTAGATTTGATTAAAATCAAATTAAAAATTTTTAATTTAATTTTGAACCAAGATCAAATTAATTCGAGTCAATGTCGGATCATTAACACCTCTAATTGTATTGCATGCAAGCAGAAGATGAGTGCAAATTGTGCTCACATGAAGCTGGTAATAAATTTGGAGCTCGAAAAGTCACTAGAAAATCGCTTTAAAAATATAAAAACTCATTAACTAATTTAATGAAATCGAAAACAAAAACTGAAGCATATAATAAACTCAAAGTGAGTTTGCATTTTAAATCAACCCCGAATTGTACAAACTCAAGTAAATTGCATCTTCTGGGACGATCAATTTGGATCATAAACTTTAACCGATTTTAAAATAGCCGGGGAAATTTAAGTTCAATTTGATCCATATAGAATACAATGGGGATGTGCTCAGACTTTTAAACCTCATATTAACCAGAGTTAGATTCAATCTGAACAAATCGATCAAATCAGATTCAGGTTAAGATCAAACCCGACTCACTAACTCATTTTACCAACCCGAAGTAGCTATGAGCTTGCCAATTAGACCAATTCAACTGTTTAATTCTAAGTTTCTTTGCTATCAAGAAAAAGACCTATTCCTAATCCTCTTTTAAAAGTTTAATGTTTCAAGCTCAATCTTTAAATTTTTCTAGAATGTGATTGAAATTACAAAATTCAGTTAACTAAGTCGACAGTTCAGTTTTAGATTCCAATTTCTAGAAATCCCTTCATTTCGGTTTCTGATTTTAGGCGCTACTAAATCATCGGTTAACCGATTGAACCGATACTACGACAATCTGAACGTTGGATACTATACTTTAAATTTAGGGGGATTTACGTACAGAACATTGAATTCATCACAAATTATGCATTTCAACATCATTTAGTAAATATTACGTATATCACACTCTACTTATAATAGAAATGTTACAATAGAAATGTAAAACCCACAAGTAGAGTGTGATATGCGTAATATTTACTAAACGATGGTGAAATACGTGATTTGTGCTGAATTTAATATTCTGTATGTAAATCCTCCTTAAATTTAAAGACATGGATGCAATTTACCGTTAAAAAAATCCTAAGGTTAGGGTGCTCTACCATTATAAAGCTCCTTCCTTTCCAGCACAAAACTCACAGAGAAGAAGGAAAACAGATCAATAAACATCCCCATGGCCGTCTTCAGCTACCCTAAGCACTCAAGCACCATCAATATCCTCTGGCAATCCCTCACCATCTTCATCAAGAATCCATGGTCCTTCCTCTTCACCCTTCTCACCCTCTCCTCCACCTTCATCCTCTGCCTTTCCAACTACCTCTCCACCAACACAATTCTCACCTCCCTTAGCCACAACTACATCACCTTCTCCAAGCTCAATCCCAAGTCCCCAGAGTTCGGCAAACTCTTCGATGCCACGCTTCAAAACCTGAGAGAGCTCACCATCATCGAATCAATCTTCATCGTCGCCAGCTTCATCGTCTCCTCCCTCCTGACAACCTCCATCATCCACATGATCTCCATGGTTTACACAGAGAAGCAACCGACACTTCAAGAATTGGTTTGCAGGACAAAGAAGTCATGGAAGCCAACCATGATCACCATATTATACGTAGCAATACTTAGTCTTACCTGTGGCACCTTGTTGCTCTTCCTTGTTGGCGGCTTCGGACTGATCTCTGTCACTTCTGTAGCCTTCGGTGCTGCTAGTGCTGTTCTAGCTCTCATGGCACTGCTGCTTCACCTGTACTTGGGGATGATCTGGGCGACGAGCGTGGCGGTTGCCGTGCTTGAGGAAGGCTGCCAGGGGCTTGCTGCGGTTGTGCGGGCGGCGGATCTCATCCGAGGGAGGCGGAGACAGGGAGTCCTGATAGCTCTTCTGATGCTGGTGATCTTCTGTGCTGTGGGTGTAGCACATGCCCATGTGCTGTCTCACTGTCACCCATCTGCAATGGAGAAAATTTGGATTGAGATCATTCACATAGCTGTTCTATCAGTGGTGCAATTGTTCATGCTGGCAGCTTGCACTGCGTTCTACTATGCATGCAAGCAGAATCATGAAGAGATGATAATAAGCAAAGGTGAAGTCTACTATGGATTGCGCACTGATACTGTTGATGAAGAAAAAGCTTAGAGGTCTCAATGGGGGAGAGCTCAAGGTTGAATTTTTCATGCTGCTTGTATCACTGCTTTCATAGCTTCAATAGCTTGTAAAATAAACTTTAGTGCTACATGTATGAATTGATGTCAAAGGTTCTGCTGAAGCTTAAAAGGCTCCATTAATATGTATTGCTGTGATAAGCATCATTGATAAACCTTATCAAATATACTTTGGGGCCAATTTTTATGAATCTTTCTTCACTGGATTATTTCTGTTCCGTATCGGATTTGGTGCTAATTTGATATTCCGAATTGTTTGATTATGAATTATCACAGCCGAAGTTATATTTGAGCTTAGGCCAGAGTTCATAACCAAAAAAAAGTGATTCGATTGTCGTAGGGTGGATTATAACTATCCTAATTCATTGCTATCGAAACTAATTTCATGGAAGGAGTTTTTATTTGTATAAGCTACGGGGCTCAATATGAGTCAACTTTAAAATAGAAAAAATGGTTAA
Organism: Apostasia shenzhenica; assembly: GCA_002786265.1. Lineage (NCBI taxonomy): Eukaryota > Viridiplantae > Streptophyta > Magnoliopsida > Asparagales > Orchidaceae > Apostasia > Apostasia shenzhenica. The sequence goes on from KZ451951.1 coordinate 3,381,726, forward strand.
AAAAAGACTTGACTAGAGTTAGATGATGGGAGTGTGGAGTTTGGATCTTCTATAATATGAAGATGGAGGCTTAATTCAGAAGTACATAAACTTATTGGGAAACAAATAGTGGACTGTCTGTTCTTGTTGAAACCTTGGACCGGACCGTCTGTTTCCAAGAACGGACGGTTAGGCAAGGAAATCATATAACAAAAAAGCTCGGCCGGATTGTCCAATTCCCCCACCGAATGGTTCAATGCGGAGCTTACCCAAGCGATTTTTTGGGTCCGATTTTGTTACGGAGTTTCCCTACAAATATCATATGTATGTTTAACCCTAATATAATTCTGATCTTGGTGGCTATTCTAGGATATGAGAGGATAAGATTGGGAGATCATTGTACTCTCTCTAGAGAACTTGAAGAATTTTTCTTGGTGTGGTCACAGTTTTTTATCAGAGTTGAAATTTTTTATATAAAATTAGTGTGTTCTTTTCTTACTTGGTATATTTTCTTCTTCGTATCAAGTTTTCTCACATCTTTCTTATTTTAGATCAAATTTTCGCTGTGATTGTGTGAAATTTCTCATGAGATTTGTGTTTCTAAGCGAGATTGTATCCAATATTAGATTTAGTGGCCATTTGTTTAAATGTTATTTAGAAAAATAAATTGTTTGATTTGATGATATAATTACAAAATATTGAGAAAATTAATAACATTGCCACTTGACAATTATGTCTAGACGTCACCCAAACTAGGTGAAATCTAAATGTCACTATAATTATAATGGAGGGAGACAATGTTGGATTGATCTTCTATCATACTTTTTAATATAATGACTTTGAACTAAACAAATAATAATTTAGAAATAATACAAATATCTAAATAATACTGAGATATAGAGAACAAGAACATCTAAATAGTAACTCATTTGATAATTTGGCCTACAACGTGGATTAAGAAACCTAATGAAGCTCAAAAACACAACCTTAAGCATTGCTCAGGCAAAAGCATCCCCTTCAAACATTAATACTACATATCTAATATGCCAACATAGAGCAGTGTTAGAAATACACCATTTTCACTAAGATGTGTGTTTGACACCACTTTATACACTCATAATGGTATTATATATAAAGAATTTCTGAAATTCGGCCTAGGCTTATTTTGCATTAAAAATAAAGAACAAGTACATCACATACTATCATCTAATAGGATATAATAAAACTCATCTGGGAGGGATATATTCCCATCCTAATTGATATTCTCCAAACAGGCACAAGATGCTATGTAATTAGCTGTTGATCTGCATACGTGTGTAATCCTATAACTTTTAAAGGAGAGTAAAACACGTACAAACTGGTATTGCATATCAAGTGGATCATACTCACGCATTGCCTTGAGTAAATCAGCAACAATAATGGAGGAATCATTTTCTAACCAAATGCCCTGCACTAAGTTAAGCTTAGTAGCTGGCCAACTTAAATGCCTCCCATGCTCCAGTTCTTTCCACTGTCTTCCATAGCCTGAGTATATAGATTTAGCCCTTGGGCAATAAGGAACTTGCTATCATGGTTCCTAACAATTGCTCCAGCGACTGCCAACTTAAGGGCACAAGAGACTATTTCACTAGGTTTAAAAAAAAAGGAGAAAACAAATAATATCTCCCGATAGAATTCCCAATCTCCAAAGACATTTGCTTTGATGTAATACTGTGGGGATGTTCCTATCAGGTAGAATAGTGATTCCCTAATATCACTGTCAGAAATTTTGAGAAACACAACGAACATTTCCACCGTGATAAGATATATCTTTACATTTATTTCAACAAGCAGAAACCATGAGATAATTAACAAAGTAGCTTAACCTTTAGGTCTATATTTAAAGGAGATGGGATTTGAACTGCTCATGCTTGATCGAGCATGGTTAGCAATGATAGATATGTCAAGACAGGGGAAAGATTTGAGATACATGCTACTAAAATCATGTAATCAAAACACTAAACAAACTAATTTTGCTATTTATATAACTTGCTCGAAAAGGAATTGATTCAACTAAAAATTTATTTAGTATGTGATAAGCATTTTAGGCTTAAAATCAATAAGCTATAAAGAAGAAGACAGAGATAAATGCCTACTTAGATCAAGATGCAAGGCAGCTAACACAGATCAAATGGGCTTGAAAATCTGCTTAGAATTGCAGAAATTCTAATACATGCTTGATTTTGAGACGAGGGAAAACCGCTGCTGACCTACTCAACGCCACATAGATGAAATTGCAATCATAAGGGGATAAAACAGAGAGTCCATTACCATAACATGGAAGTTGAAAGGATCATCAATGACAAAAGCTTCTCGGATTGATTCCAGCACAGAGCCACAGGCTGTCAACAATGAAGCTGGCAGCAAAGCTGAACGGCCAGTCGCCAGCTGAGATGGAGACATTCTGGCGAAGGAAAGATCCATGAGGATCCTGAAAATCCAGGCCAGCAACGGCTTCGAAAGGAGCTGGCCTGTGAGATATCAATATGAACAAGTTGCTTTCTTCCATATGAGACATACTGACAATCTTAGGAGAAATCAAATAAGAACAAAACTAAATTTACACAAAGCAATGATCTGATAGCAAAATGATGAGAAATATTCATGCAAAGTTGGTAAACTCCTCATAAAATTTATGTACACTGTTGTACCTACTTTCACACAGATTCAGGAGACTAAGAAGCCATAACTGGAAAAAATTAACATCAGTTTAAGGGCCATATTTGTCGAGATCGTAGAACTCGATGTTCTTGTATTTCTGAGATATAATTTCTGCCTGAACTTTCCGCGCCGTGTCAGTTGCACAACCAACAAGGATAAGAACAGAAGTCCCGGCGAATCCGCGAAATGCAGTCAGGTGAGTAGTTTGTTCGATGATGGCTGGACCAGCAGCTAGGACTGCAAGAAATGCTGAACCCAGAACTGATATTCGGCTCAGAATCTGCAGACAATCATTCTTAGATTTGGATCAACTTTCATCGACTTTCATCAAAACCATATACCATGGAAAAAAGAACAAAATGTATTTGTGTAGATGTTGGCTATCTTTCATCTTTTATTTGATAGATTTTTCCTTTTTCCTTATTCTCTATTCCTGAGTCTATACTATAACTTATCTTAATATGAAACATTTAAAAAACTTGTTTGTTTAGTTAGGTTAAAATTAACCAGACATGTCACATCATACATAAAATATAATATTAAAAATTAACTATATTTCATATCATATATATATTTTAAAATAAAAATTAACTTTATTTCACATCCTACGCATATACCAAAATAATAACTAAATTATATCACTGCCTTTACACATCCCAATATAATAATTAACTTTATTTTACATTATTCATAACTTTCAATAAAAAATATCCCTATCCAAGTTTAATTTTAACTTTGTTAAAATTAACCTTCACAAATAAACAGACTGAGAGGTTGAAAATATATGAAATGAAAAAGATTTTTGGCTCATTAGATTGTTTAATATAATTTTTAAAACTAAAAAGATGACAAATAAATAAAAAAGAGCATATTAATACTTATTTATAAGAACAAATGACAATATATTATAAAAGAATTTACTTAATAAATCACATCTTAAAACTTTGGGAGGGGGCACTAACGCCTACCACACCTTGGGTTCCGCAACTCTATACCTAACTACTCACTTTTTCACAAATGTAGGCGAAAAAGCCTACACTCCTTTGTAAAGGCTAACGGACAAAGTATTACAAGATAGAAACCTTTTTCGCAAAAATCTGTGGAGAAACCATAACACAAAGAATATGACCCTAAAATAACTAGGATCAAACCACCCACTTAAGACCTCCCAAGTCCTTGACAAAAAGAAAAGAAAATACAAGATTAATCTTTCTTATAGAGATTCAATGTACAACGAGAAGTCTATCAAATGAGTAAAGATTTGCTCCGCTACAATGCTTGCTCACACGATTAATTATGTTCTCCCTTGTCAATCACAATTAGAGAAATTGTGTTTGATAAATCTCAAGTATTCAAGTCAAAGCATGTAAAGATTATATGCTTTCAAATTAATTTAATGTTCATATGAACGTTTGAAAAATTACAAGAGAACATCTCCTTGATTAGGAAACTAAAAGCGTTAATTTCTAATTCCGAGTGTCGAATAGACTGTGTCCAATCAATGGAACAGCCTGACCATAAACTCAAATTTTCAACTATTGATCTTTTTATTTATAACGATTAGACTATTTGATAACTCAATATGGAGCATTCCGTTTATTTTGATCGTTTGTTCCCTGTCTTGTAATAGGGACAAGTCATCTAATCCTTTAATAGATTTCTCTAAGGAATAGTCTATTCTTTAGACAGGAGTGTTTGTTTTTTGTGCCATCCATTCCCTATGTGGTTCCACGAATGAACCCTCAAATTCTTTTGATAGCCTTTTTCTTAAGAAAGACTAGACTGTTCATTTATTCTACAAATTTCAAAATTTGATTTCACCAATTTGAGTTAATTTTGTATATTTTATATATACTTAAAAAATTTCTAGTTAGCAAATTTTAAATGACATTGCATCTATATAATTTTAATTTTAAAAAAATTGAAAAATTTTTAAATTGGAATTGTTTCACTCACAAGCCAAACAACTTTCATCTTACCCGTACATTTGTTCCTAATCAGACCCTATTCTAGATTTTTTTTTCTTAAGCTTTAGTAATCTCCAACCTTCCAATATTCGGTTGTTCTCATTTTCTTACTTGTACCATCCAATAACTTCGTTGGATCGCTTGAAGTTATATCAACAGTAAAGCTTGTTTCTTACAAAAAAAATAAGCATGTTACACAAATCTGAATACATAGTTTCACCGGTTTTCATCAAATACAGTAAAGCCACGTGAACACTTGAGGCTAACAGACTTTGTATAAAGGATTTCTCTAATACCATAACGAAATGAAGTCTTTGTGATAGCGAAAACTTGTGGTCTCATAGTGAGATGTAGGCACAAGAGGTGTTGAACCATGTGACATGCTTGTCTCCTTTTTGTATAATTTCTTTTACTTCTACTTACATTTGCAATAATTATTATTTTGTCATTACTAATTATATTTCATGTTTAATTGTTCATATTAAAGCGCCTATTCACCCCTACTTATAGTCGTGTCTTGGATCCCATATTGAGAACCTAAGGGTCTGTTTGTTTGTAAAGTTAAATTTAACAAGGTTAAAATTCAACTTGGATAGAGATATTTTTTTATTAAAAGTTATGAATGATGTGATATATAGTTAGTTATTATGTTGAGATATGTGAGAGATGTGATATAAGTTAGTTATTATTTTAGTAATATGTGTAGGATGTGAAATAAAGTTAATATTATAAGAGTAAAAGACTACAGAGAGATTAGATATTTTAAAAACTTCATTAGCAAAGACATATCCTATAAGAATAACATTTCTCAACAATTATTTTAGGATAAAAAGCACTTGGGACCATCGTTTTGTGGCTAATAGCACTTTGAGACTCCGTTTTCAAAAACCTGCAATTTGGTTCCTATATTTAATAGTGGTTAACATTTAGGTTCTTCTAACGAAAACAATTATAATTTTCCTTTAGTCGATCAGCCAAATTATTGTCACTATGATTAAGGTTAATCATGTGTTTTGATGCTTATCATGTTTAAGTCAGTGGTGAACTAATTTTTTTAGCTATCGTATGGTTGTAGGCTTAGTGCTTATTACTAACTTGATGCTCTACACATCTTAAAATAAAGAAGCTAAAGAGTGGACTCAAGCATCATGTGTGTAGCATTGGAGCAATCTATTGATTAGAGAACAAGCCATGGAGATCAAGAGCAAATGAAGACCAATGCGTTTAATTATTTATTTGTGATTGTGTCTTGTAATTTTAGAAGAAAGTACGTAACATTAATCCTTGTAGTATTAGGATGGTATGGATCGTGCTATGAGCACTTAGAACATCGGTAGAAGTTGGTTGGATTTAGTTTAAATTAAGTGGAATGGAAACAATTCAACCAAAACATGAGACTGCCAAGCTACTGTGTTTGGTCGACTAGCCCAGTCAATCTATAGCAATGTGCATTTTTCTATGGTTGTTTAGCTGATCAACCTATTTTGGATTTGATGGGTGGAACAGCTAAGGCACTCTTTTCATCCCAAAAACTAGCTGTTGGAGAGCCCATTTGTCTAAAGGGTTGAGTGGTTTTGGCCCAAGTTGATAAACTTCTTCCCATATTTTTTAACTTAAATGGTTAATCCCCAAATGTGATAATCTTCAAAAGTGATTAAGAGGTGATTAACTACGGATTAGTAAAAATCAAGCTTCTATGTGCTCATAAGTGGTGATCATATCTCTTCAAGATTTCAATCCTAGGAAAGAGGGGTATTTTAATATTATACTTATTGAGAAATCTTGTATTTTACTGCTTAGGTTTTTTTTTAATCCCTAACATATATAGAGAGAAGGGCCTCTAATTAGATGATTAAAGACGACGCTTTGCAAATCCCCTACATTAAGTGTGTGGAGGGCCTCTAGAGTGAGCTAAAGGAGGTGCATTTGTTCCTTCAAGTGAAGAAGTGGACCTCTAGTTGTAGAGAATAGTGTAAGGGATTTTCTCCCAATGTAAAGGAGAGATTTGTTGCGTTAGGTAGTTGAAAATCAGCGTTAAACTTATTGAATCAAATATAACATGAATAGCCAACTCCACCTAGTGGGATAAAGGTGTGGTGGTGGTGGTGGTGGTTGTTAAGGAGGGATTTGTGATTGGTGGGTTGGTGATTTGGATTGAGTTGAACCACATTGTATCAGGTGTCATTTACTTTCCTAACACATCTCATTATAGAGTGTGCTTGTATTTACTTATCTTATTGCTAACTTGTGTTTACGTTGATTCAATTATGTTATGAATAAATTGAATTTATATTTTAGTAAAGTAAATTAAATTTTTGTTTAGTTATTGCCGACCCCACCTAGTGGGATTAAGGTTTGGTTGTTGTTGTTGTAAATTTTTGATTAGTTATTAGCTTCTATTCACCCCCCTCTGGATGCCACCATTCACTCCTACACAAATAGTCTAATTTTATTTTGTTTTTACCATCACAACCCTATCGAATAGTATAAAAGACTTCTTCAGTTCTGACAACCAAGATATTTGACCAAGTCATGTGGTTAAAATGGTCAGATAACATAAAAATTGGGTCAATTCACAAGTCAATTGGTAAGAAAATTGTAATGTTCCCATTAGAAGGATCCAAATGCTTAGAACCTTTACATGGAGGGATTAACTGAGTATTTCTGAAAATTATGGGACCAAATTACTATGGCTTCAAAATCAAAGCACCCAAGTAATTTACCCATTATTTTATGGACTAAGATAAGATTCAAAAGACCTCACATGACATAAAACAAAGTTCAGTATATGATCAGGCTTGGAAATATATGGCACAAGCTTAAAAATACTTACTGTTTTAAGAAAAGCAGCAGTACTCTTTCCCGGTCTTACAAGTGGGATTGAAGCACCTTGGCGTTTCAACTGCTCACTCACATCATCTGGATCTAATTGTAGAAAAGTATAGTAGTAATTGAAGAAAGCTATCAATAGTACATTTGTTGGAAGATACAGAGCACCTGTGAAATGCTAACAAGGTTAGGATATTGATATAAAGAAAAATCAAATGCTTGAAATTGTCATCATAATATTAGATGACATAATAGATGAAAAAAGATAAAATTATTCTTGAGCCATAACTTTATCATTTGGTAGTGAAGATTTTACATGGTATCAGAGCCAGAGGCCTCAAGGCTCGAATTGAGGTGACCCTCTAATTTTCTCATATAAGACTGAAAAAAATGCCTATGTTGAATTGTTTCCACACTTTAAAACAAATTAACTTATTCTTTAGGGGGCATGTAAGGATATAAAATTATTCCTAAGACAACTTAAAAGCATAAAATTTTAGATCAGTTGGTAACCGAAGATTTAACAATAGATAAATCTTTTGAGTATATATAATGATTTTAGTATATATATTCAACTAACTGAAAGAAAATGAGTATTAATAGAGAACATGATGCAGGGGCATTTTGGCCATTGATGGAGCATCGACATCATCTTTGGATTTGGGCAGGGACCAACCTATAGATATCTATTTTATTTTATTTGATTCATATATATTTTTATTTTATTGAGTCATCTGAACTTTATTATGTCAAGCGTGAGAATGCCCACTATCTGTCATGAAAGTATGATGGTCAATTGGGTCTTGTTTAGGTAAATGTGGGTCACTATATGAGTTATTTGTAAAGTTGCACAAATGGAAGGACTTTTTTGCAGGTTATCCATTAGATTCACCTAGTTCTTTCATTGCCAAACTAATGGAACCTGCACAACTCCTCCATGAACCTTGATACATGTTCTATGGAAATCGCCGTACCGACCTCCCACTCTCTAGCCTCCCCATGTCGCTAGCTCCCCACATGCCCACCTTGTTCACGCTCAGCCAGCCACGAGCCTCCTCCTCCAAGACAATCAAATGCACACGGTTCCACCCAACTCTGCTTCTACTATGAAAACTTTCAGAAGGAGTTGATGATGGATAGTGATACCTGAGTTTCTACAAAATGTGAAGTGAGAAGAGAGAGTTCTTATGTCTTCGGATCCGACGCAAGTGGCGCCGATTCGGTTCTAATTCCACATAGGCGACGTCAAATCAACTTGCTTCAACATTGGGAGCTACAAAGGGCTGGAGCTGCCAGTTCACTAAGGCTTAAGGTTCTAATTATGGTAATTAGAACTTCTATCATTATTGTTCTTAATTATAGTTTTTTGCTATCTAGGTTTTCCCATCAATTTCTTTGATAAAAGCTTGTAATATCTCCTAAATTTATGTGTTGTCAATTTGTTGGACTGATTTTCTAATTTGGAGCGAACTTCGTTAGTTTCATGGTTAATCTTGATCGAATATCTAATTTTAATTATCGTAAGTATTAGGAATCAATCGTTAAAACATTGTCCTTATCTGCTGAGTTGCCTTGTTGAACCTACCATCTAGCATAAAATAGACCTATTCTATAGCAATTTTTATTCATCTTCCAAGTTCGATTGTAAGATTCCTAGAATTGCTTCTTATGTTCAAGGTATTCAAAGTTCAATGCACGCCAGCTAATTCTTCATAGTATTTTGGTAAATTATTTATCTAATTTGTATGAAGCTTCTCTCTGATTTACGTGGATTATTGCCAAGTCCTAATGAATCCATGAAATTCTATGTGAATCCACAGTTTAATATAATTAAAGGCAGTTTAGCTTAATCTCCTCAAGCAACACATATCATTTTGTAGTTTCAACCCCATCGAGTCTAGAACATACAGGGTCATCGTTTCCTTCGCTACATCAAAACATATACTCAAAGTAGTAATGAAAAACTAACCCCAAAGACAAGATTTTAACACTCTTATGGAAACTCAAAATACCCTACTTGTGCAATGACATTGTATAGAAGGCAAAAACATCATCTCTTTCAACTTCAAAAACAACAACTTTTTTTTCTCCACAAACTCTAAAAAAACTTTTAATTCACTATAACCTCAAACTTCTACCAAACAGGAACTCACCTTCTGGGTTTAAAGCAAGTGCAGCCTTTTTAAGAATTCCTACACCAGTAAATCGTGCAAGAGTACCAGGCAATGCTAATGAAGACGTTGAGAATATAATAGGCATCACACCGGAGCTATTTACCTGTTGTCATATAAATAAACAACAAGAATGAGAACTACTATTTTGAAGCTATATGAAAGATGATGCTCCAAGAACAATTGGTAGTAAGAAAAACTAAGATAGAAAATTCTTTCTCCTATTCTGAATGAGAACAATACTATTTCCAATCTTGTTTGGCATGGGACCAAATTCATCCAAAATTTCTCTCAAAAACACTTAACTAATATTTTATATTTATTTCACATAACATACAAAATTTAAAGATGGCTGCGGAGAAAGAAACTGTGGAACCAGTTGTTCAGGAGCAAACCATCCAAGTGCATGATGCCAGTGGCGATGCACACATCCAGTCAACTAATTTTAGGATAAACAAGGAATAAAAGAAAATTTGAATATAAATATAATTTGATTAAGAGTTATGCAAATTAAAAGCAAATACATATGCATATAAGATGGTTCTTAATAGCAATAGTTAATTTATATTAATGTTGTAAAAACTAAACCAGATTAAGAACCATGCTACATCTGGTTCATGATCAGATTAGTTGTACAGATCATCAAACTGATCAATTAGTAAATCATTATATTTTAAAAATAAAAAAAGATAATAATGTATACTAGAAATAGTAAAAAATATTCAAAATAATAAACTTAGTATTTCTATGGATTCATTTCAATCATTGAATGACAAATTTCATACAAATAAATTAATTCATTATATTTTGAACTAGTCTGATATACAATTTGATTTTGGCGTCAAACCAAACCCAATGATGTATCGGTTTATGGTCAGATCTGCTGATCCTATATGATTTTTACAACACTGATTTATAGTCCAACGATCATATAAGTTTAGACTTTAGACTAAAAGGTGTTTGAACTGAATGTAACATAGAGCATGGGTTAGGATACTAACTATTATGCGCTAAAGTATTAAATAAACATTGAATCTAAATATAATTTGTTAATGAGTTCATTTGAAAATTATACATATACATATGGCTGTTATCAAATATATAGATATAGTTAACTTTTTGTTAAATAAATAGTGAATGGATATGTTATAGATTATATATATTAATCATGCGTGAGTGTAATCGGACACTGAACCGGATGATATGGGTAGCATTGCTAATAAAAGACAGTTCAATAATATTTTAAAATTCTTTAGATAAATTGATAGTAATACAAGCAAATAAAAAGATTAATCTGAGTTTTCAGTTTTTCTCATGCTATCAGTTCTCAAATTTATAGCAAATTTATATTATCGCTTGGTTATATGCTTATTGCTTCAAAGCAATCCCTGATCCTGTTTGGTAAAGTGAAGTTTTTGAGATTGTTTTAGGAATAAAGAGATAAATAAAGTTATTTTAATGTTTGATGTGAAACGATGTTATTTTAATATTAAGTTTTGTGTAGAAGTGAGATAAAATTAATTTTTTTAAGATATATGTAAGATGTGAAATAAAATTGATTTTTAAGATTGAATTTTAAGGTTGAAATTTATGTTGGATGTGAAACGAATCATTAGCTAAAGTCCTAATACTCATTTGAGAAACAAAGTACTGGGGAAGTCATTATAGCAGAAGTTAAAATATGGATGCAAACAGCTGCCACAGAAAGATATGCCAAAAGAACTTGAATTAAGAAAAAAATCACCTAAATAAATTGGAAAAATACTATTAACGTGAACCTTAAAAGGAAGATATGCAGCTTTTTCAAGGCCTCCACCTCTGCTGCTGTATCTTGAAGCATAATTAAGTGGTATTTTTCTCTCAGCTTCCTATAAATCATCAGTTAGATGCATATAAATTTGGATTTTAGAGTAAAAATGAAGAAAATCTTACTTGAACGTATACAATACCAAGAACCAAGAGAAAAAATGAAATAAGAAGTGTAGTCAACCCAATGTAATTCCCATCCTGAAATGCCTGTGAGATTGTTCTTCCAAATGATGCAGGCAGGTACGATATAATGTTTGTGAATATCAAGAGGGATGTTCCATTTCCAAGTTTAAGATCCGATATCCTCTCCCCAATATATGTAGTAAATACTGATCCAAGAGTCAACAAGATTACTGATGATAATACCCACTCTGTGCTGAAATCATTGACATAGGGACGCAAATAAAGTACTTGACCAATAGCCTTGCAAAAAAAGGGAATGAATTAATAAGTTCCTTAGTCCTTTTAAACTTAATCTAAAGATCCATTCACTAAGCCGCCACCCATATGACTGTCATCCCAGAAATGCATCTAATTTAGTTGTTATTCTAGCTTTTTTTTTCTTCACTTTGTGTAATTTGTACTTTAGAAAATCTAATTTACAATGCTCCTATTTGATGTTCTATTGAGTACTTGTAGTAAAGATGTTAAATGTAATAAAATATTTATAAAATTAGTATTGTTGAGACACAGATGCTAATATGAATAAGCGATTACACCGGGGTGACAAGCATTAAAAAATTATAACTAAAGGAGTGTGGTGCTACACAAATAGAAGATAAAATAAAAAATAACGTTTAAAGTGTTTTGACCATATCTATCATCAAGAACTAAAGGTCCCTGTACATAAATGATAGGTGGGGTACATGCCACAAAGTTGGGGAAATAGATGTGAAGACCAAAAAGATTTGGAATGTGATTACTAAACACAAGCTTGATTTGGTTGCGCTTATAAATGTGATAGGGTTCAGCTAAGCTCTTGATTAGTGAAAGTAGATTCTTGACTAGAGAGCCAAAATGTATTGTATTTACGTATGATGTAAAACAAAGTAATTTTTTGAATTTCAAAAAAGAAACAAAGTAATTTTAGAATCTCACGGGATAAAAAAAGTTGGGCTTTGTATAGAATATGAAAATATTGAACTTTATTGTTAGGATTTATGAAGGATGTAAATAAAGTTATTTTTTGACATAATAATTCATGTTAGATGTGAAATAAATATAAACTATGGTGGGGTATTTTACAAGACATTAAGTTAAAATTGAATCAAGAAGAAATTTATGTAGTTAATTCCTCAAGTTTTGAAATTTAGGCTTATTTTTGTTCTTCCAATTAGTAGTCAAGTCAGGCAAAGTCCAAAATGATACTAAACAGAGTATATTATGCAAAAATTTTATCTAATCAGTAATCAACCATGTCCGTGGCATGATTCTCTCACCTGTACCACAGCAAACCCGACTGATGCATAGCGTGTATATTGAAGAACTTTCTTCCTCCCGGCTTCCCCTTCTCTCTTTTGAAGATCTTGCAACTTGGGGAGTATTTGGGTAAGAAGCTGAAATACAATCTGTGCATTGATAAAGGGAACAATGCCAAGCGAGCAGATTCCTAGCCTACCAATGCCACCACCAGAAAATGTATCTAATGTACTCAATAAACTGTTTTGATCCAAATTACCAACAAATGCTGCTCGATTGACACCACCTAAAGGAATATATATTCCAAGTCGAGACAATGCTAAGTATCCAAATAGTTTTAGAAACTTCCCAGGGAGAGGACCCTTGAAGAAGTCACGCACGTCAATGGATCTGTCCTCAATTGCAGCTGTCAATGCACCAAAATGCACTTTAGATGATTAGTTTCATATAAACTGCATGTTAATATGTAGTGGTGAATATGCATCTCATGAACCCCCAGGGGTCTGACTGTATTTTATGGCTAAAAATAGTGTCTTGAACTTGTTGTATCTTTTTCAGCATCCTAGAAATAACAGGTAGTAATAATACACCACTTCCATCCATGAAAAAACAATTATTTTTTGTTAAAGATATCATGGATCATAATCATTATATGGAACCTCATTAATTAGCTAAAATGTCTGTACCCCTTTGAGGATGTTGCAAAAATCAATATCCCCTCTCCCAACAAAATGCACCTAACATAGCATAGTGCACCAAAGGTTGTGCTATTTATGTTATGTGAAATGTAATTTTACAAAAAACTTTCACTACTTTTAGGTCATCAATATTAACATGAAAGCATTTTCCTAACAATCTAAATGATTCTTTTATAGCAAAAATTTTAAAGTGGCAAAGTTCTTCAACCCAAATATGCAGAGTGGTAAGTAACTCAAGATATAAATTTTTTTATATGCAGTAAATAACTGTTATTCCCAGAGATAACAAAGATGACCCTTATTCTCTGATACCCATCCATTTCCTGAATATTAGCATAGTTGATCATACAATTCTATATAGTAGTTTCAAACAAACCTGCAACTCCTCTATTTGAAGACCTATCCTTTCTTGTGCTTGATGTGCTTTCAAATAATTGGATAAAAATTTGCAGGACATTATCCCAAGCATAAACCAAACTTGATGATGCCTCAGGATTCAAACACAAAGGATCAAAACTGGAACCGGTCAGTTTCGAATATCTGCACCCAAACGAAGAATGGTAGTAATCAGGCTTATGAAAACCATTTCAATGATTATAACCAATTCTCCAAAATAGATAAACAAGAAATCATGATGAAAAACAAGAATATATGCCACAACTATTAGGATTTTTTATTAATGAGTAGTAAATTCAAGGTAGTTAAATATCCAAATGCAGTATCAATCACTTTCTTCAATCTTTCAGAAATTCCTAGCTTGTTTTCCCCTCTTTTCTTTCTTCTACTATAACCACATCTAGTAGCCTAGTTTTCTTGGCACAGCCATCATGCATCACATGATAATAAATGAGTGGTAAATAACTCTAAAACGATGTAGCATAGTAAGGCACATAAGGTACGCTCTAAGTTAAAAATTGGCTGTTTAAAGTGTTATTGAGCATACACTATGTGAAATGTTTGAGTTCTACCACTGCCGTATTCATATAATCCATAAATGCATTCTATTTTTCATCTTCAATTGGAAATCCAATTGATAGATTGTTTTTTCTCATTAAAATCAATCATTCTGTTCATTCCCCAAAATCACCATCATCAAATCACTCCCAACTATTTGGGGTTGGCTTTATGAATCATATTTCATCTTTTTAATCATGCCCAACGCAACATGTGGTGCTAACTCTAACTTTTTCCCTACCCTTTCCTCTTCCAATGCATTTTACTCAAATGTCATCTACTCACTATAATGGTGCCTCTTCCTCTCAAATCTCCATGATGTTCAGGCCCATAACACATAAATCTATTCCCACTAATCTCAACCTCGAAAGATATTACTCTGACATTCTACTTCATACTAATATTTTCGACATGTATCTTTCCCAGTCATTCCTAAACATTCATCTATATATTTCTTCCGTACTACCATATCTGGAATACCTAAAGACAGCAACCAGTAAAATAATGAAAACATCTCCAAATTAAAAATGTTTCACACATCAATAAAATGCTTTCATTAATAGGTTTTAGCAAAAACCTAATCGAAAAATAAACAAAATCAATGATCCAAGAAATTGTAAACATTATGCAAATCTACGAACAGATTAGAAAAGGTAAACAAGAAAGAGAGAAAAAAACAAGGAAAACCTAGTTCGTCCGGCACTTTCGATAGACCTAGCATCCGTCACCATCGACGAGGTCAGCAGAGGAATCCAACTCCGTTGAGCAAACAGATAATATGAAACTCGTGAAGTGGGCGGAGAAAGGATGGCGAACGGATAAGGGAAGCTGCCAATCGGGGAGAGAAGAGTCGCCGGCGCCGCAGCGAGCATTCTCCCTGCCGACCACTCGTCTGCACTGCACCCAACGGTAACGGTAGCGAGAGGACTAATTCGCCAAACGCTATGTTTATATTTATATTTATTTATCTGCTCGCATAACTTCAATTCATTCTTTAATAACACATATTAAATCTTTTTTTATTATTTTATAATTTAATTTTCAAAAAAATCTAAAAATATATATATTTAAATTTTTCATAAATTATTTTACTAATTATGATTATTAAGATAATTATTATTAATGATATATATAATGTTTTAAATATATTTGTGAATATATATATATATATATCATTAGTTTGTATTTTTACAATTTTAAAATTTAAATTATAAAATAAAAAATAAATTTAATATATAATTTAAGAAGAATTAAAAAAAATATGTAAATGCCTCAAATTTTTTGGTTATCAATTTTAAAAATAAATTTTAAACTAAATTTAAAAATGTATTCATGATACAAATCACAATAAAAAGTTAATTTATTCAAATCAATTTTTAAATTTTATTCATAATATTGCTAAGTTTTTTATTAAAAAATTATATTATTATTACAAATTAATTTTATTCCATATTCATAATATATTTCAATAAATATTTTAATTTATTTTACATCTTACTTAAATAAGATAATTAAATATTTTTACATAATACATAAACACGATACAAGTTATATCACTAATCGAAAAATCACCACCAATTAAACAACACCAATATATAATAATTAAGATAATCAATAATAAAATTTTAAAAATTAAATATATAAAATAACTAGATGTTAGTTATATGCATATAATTTCTCAAAAATATATAATTGTAAGATCATTTTAAAGGTAATGCATGTAATTATTCTTTTGGGCTTTACAAGGTTGGTTTGTTGGGCCGGACCACTTTAGTTGCCATTTTGCCCGGCAGGTCCAATTGAAGAATAATAACATCATTTGATAAACACTTTAAAAAATGGCGTCACAGATTTTTTTTTCTTTTTTTCATTTATTTTTATTTATTTGTTTTTATTCGTTTAATATAAAATAAAATATGGTTATAATTTTTGAAAACTAATAATACGTAACTTAAAAATTTCAATACCAAATTTTAAACAGACAAATAAATATAATGATCAAATCGATTGAATTTAAAATATTTTTTCTTGGGTTAATTGAAAAACATAAAAAGTTCAAAACTTTATATGATTGTTCTTAGAATTATAAATAATTTATAATTGTGTAATATGCAGAGTGTAAATAAAATTAAAGTTGGATGAAACATACAAATTTGTTGTGATAATAATTAAATTAGTGCTCCTTGATTTTTTTAATTATATATTAAGTTTTTTATTTTATTATTTTATTATTTAATCTTTCAAATTCTCTAAATACAAAAACTAGTGGTATTTATATATTCACAAATATATTTATAATATTTTTTATATATACATGTTATTAGTAATAAGCATCCAGAAAAACATAATTAGCAAATTTTTTTTTTTAAAATCTTGAAAAAAAATTTAATATATTATTTTTGAATAATTTAGGAGGTTAACTTGTAAAATTAAAAAATAAAAAATTTAATATGTGATTGAAGATAAATTTAGAGATATACATGTAAATAACCCTGAAAGAAATAGCTCACAACTAATATGAATATATATGCAGGTAATTACATATATTATCCTTAAAAAAAATTTACTTATTTAATTCTCAAAATTAAATATTTATATTTATATATGCCAATTAATATTTTGAATATATATACATATTATAAATTGCATTTGTTCCACCAAATTAGGAAAAATGTAACCTTCATTTTGTTAAAAGAAATTTTTTTTAACTATTCAATAATATGAAAGAGGTGCAATTCATTATTATGCATTTAAAATATAGAATAATATTTATAAATATTTAATTTTTATTATTAAATGATAAAAAATCCATCTGAGAGGTGACATAATTCGAATGCCTTACATCTATACTCCTATTGATGTAAAAAAAAATGCCAAAATAGAATGAAATAAGACGAAATTTTTTACGTAGAAATCCGAGTATCCAGGAGAAAAACCACGATACCATCTAAACGATTTAAATTCACTAATTGAATCCTCTCTCTTAAAAAGCTTGAGGGTCTCTAAATGGAGACCGAATGAGTATAAGAGAGAGAGGCAGCTCGGCCAGAGAGAGAAAGGAATTCCCCCAGCTTCTCCTCCTCCTCCTTATTTATAACTTGGGGAGGAGGGGATATAATAGATACAGTATCACATCTGACACCTATTCCTGCAAAGGACGATTAGGCAGTGGACTCTCATGTTGCCTTAAATATTGAGTTGACACACTAGTACGGAGGGTACGATCTGATGCAATACGAGGACTTCCAAGGAGGTTACCCATCCTAGTACTACTATCGCCCAAGTAATTGGGGCTAGCCCAATATTTAAATGTTTATCATGTAATGGTCCTTGGGCCTTTATGTTAAAGCTTTCATGTATTGGGCCTTGGGCCCTAAATCTATTATGTGTTGGCTTAGGCCTAACGTGTTTGCCTTAATGGCGGGTTGGGGGCCCGATGAATAATATTTCCCTCTAAGTTATCATAAAAAGAAAAAAAAAACCTAAATCTTATACCCTAAACCCTAAACCCTAAACTCGGTCTTAGGGCTTCCGCCGCACCTCCAGGAGTGAATCAATGGCTCCTGCGACCCGAAAGCGATCGCCTTTGCATAATTTGGAGAGGAAGGAGAAGATAAGGCAGCCGAAAAAGAAGGAACGAGAACAGTCGGAGATAAAGAAGAGCAAAATGGGGCAGGAGATCGAGGAAATATTTAGGGCTAATAAGAAAGAGAGGGAGGAGTCGGTAGGGAAAAGTGCTTCGAAAGCGGAGGAAAAGAAGGCGAGGAAATTTGAAGCAGACGAGAAGGGGAAGAAGAAGAAGCTAGGGATGCGTCCCACTGTGGACGAGAGTTTCGAGAACATCAGAAACCGGATGAGGACGGCAGACAGGCTTGCTATTTACTCGGCGGAAGAGCTCGGGATCGGGAATCCAGAGGCAGGCGGCACGCCTCTCTGCCCTTTCGACTGCTCATGCTGTTTCTAAGGCTTTTGCGGCTGTAAGTTGGCGATTTTCGTAGTTTTTCTTTTCTTGATTGGGAAGAATATGGGAGAAGCTTTCAGAATCTAACCTCCTCCTTATTTACTTTTGAAATGATCATGCTATTTAACTCAATCAGTGAATGGTTCTTTCAGCGTGATTATGTGGACTATTTCTTCTAGTTTTCTTATTGCACGATTCAGCATTCAGGTTTAAAAAAAAAAAAAACCCTAAACCCTAAACCCTAAACCCTAAAACCCTAAATCCTAAACCCTAAACCAAAAACCCTAAACCAAAAACCCTAAACCCTAAACCCTAAACCCTAAACCCTAAAAGTTTTTTAACATAATACTCTCATTACACACTTAATGTTTGCTATATTAATGTATTTTAATCGAAAATTAATATTTGGCGATCTATCAAGGCATTTGATTGCGTTTTAATGTAATACCTATAATTATACATTTATTTATCACTATATCGATCAATTTTAAGAATATAGGCTCTTTTATGGTCTGATTTGGGACATTTCAATGAATTTGAGTTGAATAGTAATGTTTTTGCAGCTATTCATTGCATTACGTTGAATTAAAGTGAAGTACAAGCATTTAAAGTACGATTCATTACGTAATAAGTTATTTTAACTAAATAAAAATAATTGTGTATGTATTCAATTAGTTTTCGTTATAATTGAAGAGGATATATACAATTTGACTTTAATCTTGTCTATATGAAGATGTTTTAACATAATACTCTGATTACAGACCTAATGTTTGCTATAATAATGTATTTTAATCGAATATTGATATTTAGCGATCTATTATGGACCTTTGATTGTGTTTTAATATAATACATACAATTACACATCTATTTGTCAGTATATCGATCAAGTTTAAAAGAATATGCTCTTTTAGGGTGTTATTTATGATATATCAATGAATTTAAGTTGGATAGTGATGTTTTTGCAACTATTCATTGCATTACATTTAATTCAAGTGAAGTACAGGCATTTAAAGTACGATTCATTGCATAACAAATTATTTTAACTAAATAAAAGCAATTGTGTGTGGATTCAATTAGTTTTTGTTGTATTTGAAGAGAATATATGCAATTTGACTTTAATCTTATCTATATGAAGGTTTTTTGACATAATACTCAGATTACACACCTAATGTTTGCTATATTGATGTATGTTAATCGAAAATTGATATTTGACGATTTATTAAGCGCATTTGATTGCGTTTTATTGTAATACCTGAAATTACACATCTATTTATCGGTATATTGATCAATTTTAAGGGAATAGGCTCTTTTAGGGTGTAATTTATGACATATCAAAGAATTTGAGTTCAATAGTAATGTTTTTGTAGCTATTCATTATATTACGTTGAATTCAAGTAGAGTACAAGCATTTAAATTACGATTTACTGCATAATAAGTTACTTTAACTAAATAAAAGCAATTGTGTGTGTATTCAATTAGTTTTTGTTGTATTTGAAAAGAATATAAGCAATTTAACTTTAATCTTATCTATATGAAGGTTTTTTAACATAATACTCTCATTACACACCTAATGTTTGATATATTGATGTATTTTAATCACAAATTGATTTCGGCGATCTACAAAGGGCATTTGATTGTGTTTTAATGTAATAGCTATAATTACACATTTATTTGTCAGTATATCGATTAATTTTAAGAGAAAAGCCTCTTTTAGAGTCTGATTTATGACATATCAATGAATTTAAGTTAAATTGTGCTGTTTTTGCAGTTGTTCATTACATTACGTTGAATTAAAGTGAAGTACAAGCATTTAAAGTATAATTCATTGCATAATAAGTTATTTTAACTAAATAAAAGCAACTGTGTGTGTATTCAATTAGTTTTTATTGTATTTGAAGAAAATATATGCAATTTGACTTTAATCTTGTCTTTATAAAAGTTTTTTAACATAATACTATCATTACACACCTAATGTTTGCTATATTAATGTATTTTAATCAAAAATTGATATTTGGCGATCAATTAAGGTCATTTGATTGCGTTTTAATGTAATACTTATAATTATACATTTATTTATCACTATATCGATTAATTTTAAGAGTATAGGCTCTTTTATGGTCTAGTTTATAACATTTCAATGAATTTGAGTTGAATTGATGTTTTTGCAGCTATTCATTGCATTACTTTGAATTAAAGTGGAGTACAAGCATTTAAAGTACGATTCATTACGTAATAAGTTATTTTAACTAAATAAAAGCAATTGTGTGTGTATTCAATTAGTTTTTGTTATAATTGAAGAGGATATATGCAATTTGACTTTAATATTGTCTATATGAAGATGTTTTAACACAATCCTCTGATTACACACCTAACGTTTGCTATAATGACGTATTCCAATCGAAAATTGATATTTGGCGATCTATTACGGACATTTGATTGCATTTTATTGTAATACCTACAATTACACATCTATTTGTCAGTATATCAATCAAGTTTAAGAGAATAGGCTCTTTTAGGGTGTTATTTATAACATATCATTGAATTTAAGTTGAATAGTGATGTTTTTGCAACTATTCATTACATTACGTTGAATTTAAGTGAAGTACAAGCATTTAAAGTACGATTCATTGAATAATAAGTTATTTTAACTGAATAAAAGCAACTATGTGTGTATACAATTAGTTTTTATTGTATTTGAAGAGAATATATGCAATTTGACTTTAATCTTGTCGATATAAAGGTTTTTTAACATAATACTCTCATTACACACCTAATGTTTGCTATATTGATGTATGTTAATCGAAAATTGATATTTGGCGATCTATTAGGGGGATTTGATTGCGTTTTATTGTAATACTTATAATTACACATCTCTTTGTCAGTATATTGATCAATTTTAAGAGAATAAGCACTTTTAGGGTCTAATTTATGACATATCAATGAATTTGAGTTGAATAGTGATGTTTTTGCAGCTATTGATTACATTACGTTGAATTCAAGTGGAGTACAAGGATTTAAAGTTTGATTTATTATTAATAAGTTATTTTAACTAAATAAAAGCAACTGTGTGTGTATTCAATTAGTTTTTATTGTATTTAAAGAGAATATATGCAATTTGACTTTAATCTTATCTATATGAAAGTTTTTTAACATAATACTCTCATTACAAACCTAATATTAGCTATATTGATGTATTTTAATAACAAATTGATATTCGGCGATCTATTTGGGGCATTTGATTGCGTTTTAATGTAATACCTATAATTACACATCTATTTGTCAGTATATCGATCAATTTTAAGAGAATAGGCT